>JANUWF010001766.1:842500-1108045 GCA_026120185.1 Voacanga thouarsii
ACATACTATATCTATAGCTATATATATATATATAATCAAACTTTATTTTTTTTTTAGATTAGTGATGGATAAAAGCCGTCGCAAAATCCTCGCTAATTGAGACGGATTTGTGAGGGAATAGGGTTTCAAAACTCTAATCTCTCGCAAATCCGTCGCAATTAGCGAGAGTTTTTGTGAAACCTTAATCCCTCGCAAATCTGTCACAATTAGCGAGGATTTTGTGACGGATTTTACAAGTCGTCGCTAATTTGTGAGGATTTTTTTAAAATTTAAAAAAATAAATTCTTTTATTTTGTGAGGCGTCACAAAACCATCGCTAATTAGCAGGGTTTTGCGACGATTTTATTAATTTTTTTAAAAAAATTATTATCTAGCCATCGCAAAATTGTCGCTAATTTGCGAGGGCTTTGCAACGGTTCTTTTAAAAATTTTAAAAAAATTAAATTTATTATCAGGCCATTGCAAATACCTCGCAATTTGCAAGGGTTTTGCAAGGCGTCACAAAACCATCCCTAATTAGCGAGGGTTTTGCGATGATTTTATTAATTTTTTATAAAAAATTTATTATTAAGCTGTCACAAAACCATCGCTAATTTGTGAGGGCTTTGCGACAATTCTTTTAAAAATTTTCAAAAAATTTAATTTATTATCGGGCCATTGCAAAACCGTCGCTAACTAGCGAGGGTTTTGCTACGATTTTGTTAATTTTTTTTAAAAAAATTATTATTAAGCCATCGCAAAACCATTGCTTATTTGCGAGGGTTTTGTGACGGTTCTTTTAAAATTTTTTAAAAAAATTAAATTTATTATCGAGCCATCACAAATCTGTCACATTTAGTGAGGGTTTTCAAAGCATCGCAAAACCGTCGCTAATTAGCAAGGGTTTTGTGATGATTTTATTAAATTTTTTTTAAAAAAAAATTATTATCAAGCCGTCGCAAAACCGTCGCTAATTTTACAAGAGTTTTGCGACGGTTCTTTTAAATTTTTAAAAAAAATTAAATTTATTATCAGGTCGTCGCAAATCCGTCGCTAATTTGCAAGGATTTTGCGACGATTTTTTTGAGCCATCGCAATTAGTGAGAGTTTTGCGATAACCATTGCAAATCCGTCGCAATTAGCGAGGGCTTTACAATTGCCGTCATAAATCCGTCGCAATTAGTTACGGTTTTCATTGCCGTCGCAAAGCCGTCACAATTAGTGACGGCCATGTAGCCGTCACAAATTTTCCATCACAAAATCCAATTTTTCCCTTAGTGTAAGGCAACAAGTCATGAATGAATCCGTCTTTAGACATTCCTAGGCCCCTTTCCCCCATCTTGTGCTCTGTGTCTTGAGACACTTTAATGTCAGCTAAAATGTGGAATGAAAAGCTAGAATTAGCTAGGAGAAAAGGAATGGAGATTAGGAGTACATGAAATAAAAGGAAGGTTAGATCTAAAGAAAATCTCTTAGCTAAATAATTAGATATAAAGGAAATCTCTTAGCTAAATGATCTCTTTCCCTTTTGGGTTCAAGATGGTGACTGAATATTGCATATAGGAACCAGATTGTCCTACAATTAATAGCCATTATGCTCAATCAAAGAGAGGAAGAGTGATGGTGTAGGCTACCATAGTGAGAAGAAGAGGTTAAGAAAAGAATTTGAATAAATATGAATTGAGACATAATAGAGAGAGTAAGACTAGGAATTAAGCCTTACTCAAACTTTTTTTGATTGACCATTTCAAAAACCTGGGAATTCAAATTGAAAGTAGTGGCTAGATGGAAGTACTAGCCCGTAAGAAATGTGAATGAGTAAAAGATGGAATTTGAGTTCTGGTAGCTAAACTAGAATTTTAATGCTCTATCCATTACACTACACCAACTTTTGTGCCCTCTTAAACTCACCAAAATTATTTTCACTATTTGTTCCACACTTAGTACTATCACATATAAAGTCTTAAACAAATAAGTAAGGTAGATCATTTCTACTCAGGCTATTCTATTAAGCTAAATATAGGACTCTCACATAGACATGCCAAAACTCAAATACACACAAGTAATGCAATGCATACTCCCCCCTCCCCCTTTCTATTCCTAAGGGTAATCTAGGGTAGGGTATTACATTCTCCTCCTCTTAAAGGAATTTCACCTCAAAATTCAAGTTATCTTACCTTTGGAGTAGTTTTAGGTACTTTTTCATCATCCACCCTTTAGCCTCAGAAGAGTGTTTGATATGCTGCATTGAAAGCTACATGCCAGCTATTATTGTATGTCAATTTAACATATGAAATATTGTCTATTCTTGTGTCCCAAAAATCTAACATGTCTTCATTCTACCAAATTAGTGGTGCCACTTGCTTTTGCAAACTATTAAGTGGGTAATCATCTGGATCCTTTTCTGAAGTCTTTTCTATTTTCTCCTAGTGGTGAACCCATTATCATGGAAATTTTGATCCATCCCTTCCTAATGATATACGTAACCCTCATTATCATAGGAATGTGTAGCATAGGGTCAATCAAACATCTATATAATAACTTTGAGCAGCAAGAGTACCTTTTTCCCCTAATCGTGTCTATTCTTAGCTCCTCTCCATTCGATGTGAAGACTCTGGCATGTACTAGAGGTTTTCGTTCCCTATCTCCCAAGGCTTCAGTAGTATTTGCTCGATTGGTTGGGTGAACCAACAAGGCGTTGTTCTCTTGATTGTACTAAGGTAACTTCGGATGGTTTGCCCCTCAAATGGGTGGTATCTCCAAAATTACAACGCATTCTATGCATTCTCTTGAACCAATATTCATTCGCATTATGTCTCTTCTTTCTACAAGAGTAGCAGGTTATCATCTTCGTTACGACTTCCGCTAGAGTGGTCTTATTAGCTTGTTTCCCTTTATTCTCCCACTATTGTTCTGTTGTTCTTTTCATTGAAACTTGCTTCAGAGGGGTTGTAGTTTTACTTGTGGACCTACTCTTCTTCTCATTCTTTGTTTGATGACAACATTTATGGCTGCAGCATATGTAGTCAGTGGAAAGCGTGCCAAAGCTCTTTTTAACTCTTGTCTTGAGCCTTTCACAAATTGTCGGGTATAATGCTATTCTATGTTCAGATTTCTTTTCTAATTCATATAATTTAGTCTAGTTAACTTATTCTTCTTGAGAATAATAAACAATAGACTAAAATCAGATATTTTTGTTGATTTAAAAAACTTATTTAATAAAATATTTGTTTTAAAAAACATATAAAAATGCACAATTAAACATCATATTATATCTATGATATAGTTGACCTATTAAAACTATTATCAAAATATGAAAAAATTTGGCGCCTAGAAAAATTGATAGAGCTTCGAAAGAAGGTTAACAATTTTCTAAATTAAGTGTATAACCATCACTAATTAAACTTTCTTAATAGGTAATGTAATACCCCGTCTAAATCCTACCCCAAATACGTGGGAATTAAGGGCATTGCATGGTACGTATGTTGCCATTGCATGCATTTTGAAACATTTGTTTACGCGAATGATGGTTGTGTGTTTTTGTTTGTGTATAGCTGAACTTGTGTTTATTTAGGAGTATAAGGGTTGCTTAAGTAATTTTTGGTTTTATTTTATTGATTTATTATAAGAGTTAAAACATTTATTAGAATGAGAAATGCCTGGGTGAGAGTTTGAAGGTAGTTTAGTTAAGTAATATAAATAGAAGGAGTGATGCGGTCTAGTGGTAACTTTGTTTTTTCCTTCTTTGGCTGAAAAATAGCTTAGTGCCTCCTTTTTCAAATGGGAAAATCCCTCTTAAATATTTCTTTTATTATTTGATTGAATTGTGGTAATTTAATTTTCATCTTTTAAAATTTTACCGAATTTTCTTGTGACTTTGCTGAGAGACTTAATTAATTTTTCCTAGAATCTAATTGTATACATATATGTTTTAAACGTATATTTAGTTGTCCGAAAATTTGTGTGGGGAAATTGTATTTTCCTTTATTTGAATTTTGAAGGATTTTGTCTTATGATTAAAATTATATCTTTTAAGACAATGATATAAATTATATACCAAGTTACATATTAGATCTATCCCTCTACTTTAGCTGACACCTAAGAATTATTTAGCTGAAATTATGTTTGGAGTTTTATCATGGAGATAATATATTAGTTGGATAAATTATTATTATTTGAACATTTAAAGATATATATCTTTTGTGTTTATACAATCATTTACCCAGGGTTTTGTTTTATCTATGAACGAGATATGGTTTAAAAAAAATATATTTGCATAGCCGCGGAGGGCTTGGCTTAGGCTAGGCCCGACTATGCAATGTTTTCCTGCATAGCTGCTGTTAAGATACAGAAGCAGCATGAAGAAGAAGCTCAGAAGCAGACTGAAGAAGCTCAGCCACGACATTATTGGAATCCTGGATAGTTAAGGTGTTGGTTTGTCCAGCTAGATAGTTAGTTTGTACAGCTGGCACTCCATTGTATTTATTCATCACATTTGATATTGTTTTGAGTCCATTTTTTCTGTATATATATAGACCTTATGTACATTTCTGTAATATAATGAAATCCACATATTTCCAGATTCCTCTTTTGCTCTACACATTACTTCTTCTTCTTTGCTTGCTGTGAGTTGTGTTGATGAATTTCTTCATGGTATCAGAGCCTTACAATTGCGTATGAGATACTGAGTAAATCAAATTGATTACCAGGTGTTTGAGAGAATGCTTCAGTGTGCTCAATTCACCTGATTTGATTGATTCATCTTGATCGGTACTCACTTGTGTTCAACTTGTCTGATTCGTTGCTTAATTCCATGGCAAATCCAGAAATATCACTCTCCAGTCCATTTTATCTTCATCCAAGTGAAAGTCCTTCTTTAGTCTTAGTTCAACCGGCTTTAACTGAGAAAAACTACCATCAATGGTGTAGAGCCATGAGAATGGCCTTAATTTCGAAGAACAAGCTTAGCTTTGTCAACGGATTAATCAAAGCACATGATCAGGGAGATCAGACTTATGCAACATGGGAAATGTGCAATAATATGGTTCTGTCATGGATCTTGAATGCTTGTATCACCTTCAATTGCTCGAGTGTGATGCTGGATGAATACGACCTATGAGGTTTGGACGAGACCTTTGTGAACGTTTTTCTCAAGGGGATTTCTTTAGGATTTACGATTTACAGGAAGATATCTATAATTTGAAACAAGGCACATCCACGAGTGAATGAATATTACACAAATGCGAGGATCCTTTGGGAGGAATTGTTGAATTTAAGGCCTCTTCCTACCTGTAAATGTGAGCCACGATGCAGTTGTCCTGCACTTCCAGCAATCAAAATGACTAATGATGCAGATTTTGTTATTCGATTCATCAAAGGCCTTAAAGAAGAGTATAATGGAATTAAATCACGGGTTCTCTTAACTCGGCCTTTTCCTACTATAAACCAAGCTTTTTCTATGGTTTCTACACATGAAAGATCGGTGAATTACGATGCTTGCACATTACGATAATCCTCAAGTTTTTGTTGCTAAAAATACTATGGTTGACCAAGCTGCTTGGGATGTTTAATGGAAGTCCGAATGAAAGAGCCATGAACATGCGATCGGGAATGTTTAATAGAAGTATCGAGTGGAAGGAACATGATTGTTTCTAATAATCCTGTGAATCGAGACTTTTAAAAGGTTCAATGCACGGAACAAACGAGTGTTGCATGGTGTGTTCTGTGGAATGCAAGGACATACTATAGATAGATGCTACAAGAAGCATGGATTTCCTCTTGGATATAAGGCAAAAAACAATAGAAGTATGAGTGGAATTATTCATCAAGCAAATGCTGTGGTTGATACAAACACTGTTGGGAACAATGTTGGGAATCAAAGTAAAGAGAATGTTCAAATTGGTTCTACCATTGCTGGAAATCAAGTTGCAAGCATTCAAAATCACTCTATTGATTCAATGGCTTCAAATTATGTTACACAAGAACAGTACCAGTACTTGTTAAATCTGATTCAGTCTCAACATATTACACCTCATAACACTACCATTTCTTCCATTCCTTCAGTTAATCAAGCTACCACATTAACGAGTGATTTCTCGAGCTTCTTCTCAATCGGCTCAATGCACGGGTATTCCTTCTTCCGGTTGGATTTTAGACTCGGGTGCTACGAGATCACATATGTTGTGATATACGAGTTTTTCACTACTTCTCATCTTGTAGAATATGTTTTACGTTAAGTTGCCCACGGGAAATATGGTTAAAGTCACACACATAGGCACAGTACAATTGACACCTCTTATTACTCTCTATAATGTTCTTTTAGTTCCTATGTTCTCCTGTAACTTGATATCATTACGCAAGCTCATTCAGCAACTCAATTGTGCTGTCATATTCAAACAAAATTCTTGCTTTCTTCGGGATCCTCATCATGGACGAGATGATTGGATCGGCTAGAGAATCTTCGGGACTATATTACTTTGATTTACGTCGGACAAATGTTCATTCATCGGCGGCTTGTGTTCTTTACAATAACGACCTCGGTGATCCATCTTTACTTTGGCATTTTAGACTAGGACATCTCTCTTCTAAAAGCCTTTCGGTGATACACAAAACAAATACTCATGTTACTTTGCCAACTACGATGTATTACGCCCTATATGTCCTCTTGCAAAACAGCATAGAGTTTGTCTTTTCCTTTACATGTTGGTGTATCCAATTCTATTTTTGATCTAATTCATGTTGACATTTGGGGTCCTTTTAATACTATCACTTGTTTACGGTCATAAATACTTCCTTACCATAGTAGATGATT
The DNA here is from genome assembly GCA_026120185.1 of Voacanga thouarsii. Classification (NCBI taxonomy): domain Eukaryota; kingdom Viridiplantae; phylum Streptophyta; class Magnoliopsida; order Gentianales; family Apocynaceae; genus Voacanga; species Voacanga thouarsii. Next base: position 849,291 of record JANUWF010001766.1, read on the forward strand.
ACACAGATTTACTTGGGTGTTTTTGATGAAACAAAAATCTGAAGTGAGTTCTTTGCTTCCAACCTTTGTCACTTATGTTAATACACGAGTTTGATACAAGGGTTAAAGTTTTAAGATCAGATAATGGTCTTGAATTTCAGCTCAAAGATTTTTATCAATCCAAAGGAATCATACATCAAACATCTTGTCCTTATACTCCTGAACAAAATGGTATAGGCTGAAAGAAAGCATCAACACATTCTTAATGTGGCTAGAGCACTTAGATTTCGGTCTCAAGTGCCTTTGGTTTATTGGGGATATTGTGTTCAACATGCGGCTTATTTGATCAATCTTACTCCTTCATCCATCTTGAAAGGAAACACTCCTTTTGAATGTTTATATCACAAACCTCCCGATTACAACTCTCTTAGAGTGTTTGGCGATCTAGTCTATGCTTGTACTTTGATTCCTCATAGACACAAATTTGACTCTAGAAGTAGGCCTTGTGTTCTTCTAGGTAATTCTCACACCACAAAGGGATACATTTTACTTGATTTCTTTTCCGAGAGAAATATTCATCTCTAGAAATGTGTCCTTTCTAGAATCACATTTTCCTTTTCTCAATCCTCCTACTAAATCTACCTCTTCCTCATCTTTGCCTGTCTTACCAGTTCCTTTTTCTTCCTCCTTACCTAATTCCTCTACTACTAATCCTGCTATCATATCTCCCCCTCATTTTCCTTAAGAAGCTCGGCCACTACGCAGGTCTACTCGCACATCTACACCACCTGCATATCTTTACGATTATGTTTGTTCTCATGTTCATGCACACACCAGTTCCCATATTCTTCCTTCCCTTGAGTTTTCTTCTGTTTTTGTGAGTAACTCCTCTATTCATATTGAACCTAAACACTATTTTGAAGGCTGTGCAATCAGCGAGTGGTGTAAAGCTATGCAATCCGAGATTTCAGCTACTGGAAGCCAATCATACTTGGCATTTGGTTCCATTGCCCCACGGCAAAACGGCTATTGGTTGCAAGTGGGTGTATAAAGTTAAATATAAGGCGAGATGGTTCTATAGATCGATATAAGGCTCGACTAGTTGCCAAAGGTTATAATCAACAAGAAGGCATTGATTTCTTAGATACCTTTGCTCCTGTTGTTAAGATCACTACTATTCGTTGTATGCTTGCTCTTGCTTGCCATTCATAAGTGGCATATACATCGGCTTGATATTAATAATGCCTTCCTTCATGGAGACTTGTATGATGAAGTATATATGGTTTTACCACCTGGTTTTTCTTCATCCAATCCTAATTTGGTTTGCAAACTAGATAAGTCTCTATATGGACTTAAACAGAGCCGGCCGCCAATGGAATGCTACACTCACCACTCATTTGCTTTCCCTTGGTTTTGTTCGGTCTAAATGTGATTACGAGTCTCTTTTTTAAACATGAATCTGGCTTATTCATTGCACTTCTAGTATATGTGGATGATGTCCTTGTAATGAGCAATCGGTTGGAGGCATGTCATCGACATTAAAGCCAAGCTTCATGCTGAGTTTCGGATCAAAGATTTAGGTGAGTTGCATTATTTTTTGGGACTTGAGGTCCACGAAATTACGATGGCATTTCCTTATCACAGACACAAGTATATTCTTGATTTATTGACTACTCATGGCTATCTAGATTGTAAGCCGGTACAAACACCTTTGGATTGCAAGCAAAAATATTATCTTGGTGATTACGAACTTTTCCCTGATGCTTCTCTCTATCGCGACATTATTGGTAGACTTTTATATCTTACTCACACAAGACCTGATATTTCTTTTCTTTGTTCAACAACTTAGTCAATTTTTGGGGGCTCCTCTTTGTCTTACATATGCAGGGTGTTTACAGAATTCTTCGCTATCTTAAGGGTTCTATTTCTTTTGGCCTGTTTTTCTCTACTGCCAATGCACTCCGATTCTGACTTTATGCTTGATTCGATTAGGCGAGGTTGCCTTGATACTCGAAGATCCATTGCGGCTTTTGTGTTTATCTTGGTGATGCTCTCATTTCATGGAAATCTAAGAAACAAACCGTTGTTTCTCGCAGCTCTGCTGAGGCAGAATACCGTGCTTTAGCTCAAGCCACTTGTGAATTACAATGGCTTCTCCAACTGTTTAAAGAACTTCATTTCGTCTGCCCCTTACCTGTTCCTCTTTTTTGTGACAACAGAAGTGCTATTTCTTTAGTTGAAAACCCCATTTTCCATGAACGCACTAAACACATTGAGATTGATTGCCATTTTCTTCGTGATCTATTTCAATCCGGATGTATCCAACCCCTTCCTATTTCCTCTTCAGTCCAGTTAGCTGATATTTTTACTAAGGCTCTCCCTCCTGCCTCCTTTCACCTTCTTTTATCTCATCTTGGTGTTTTGTCTTCATCCGGCTTGCGGGGGGAAGTTAAGATACAGAAGCAGCATGAAGAAGAAGCTCAGAAGCAGACTGAAGAAGCTCAGCCACGGCATTATTAGAATCCTGGATAGTTAAGGTGTTGGTTTGTCCAGCTAGATAGTTAGTTTGTACAGTGGCACTCCATTGTATTTATTCATCACATTTGATATTGTTTTGAGTCCTAGCATGAGCCAGGCCCGGCTATGCAATGTGCCAGTAAGGCTCGACTTTGCACAAGCCACGGCTGGCTATGCAATGCATAGCTGGGCTGGTTCATGCAAAGCCTGGCCGGCTTTTCTTTTTCCCTCTATACCTTCTTGCGACTCCTCCATTCTGCTGTGACCGGTTTCAAACTGTCAGCTCTATGAGCCCGGTGACCAAGAGTCTTCATACTCTTGGACTCTATCACCATTGGGTTTGGAATTTAAACCCAACTGAATCGCTTAAAGATAGCTGAAAACCATATCCAGAGATTCTGCAATCTTTTACCTTTCATTAACCAGAGTTTCTGTTTTAATTCGACAACTACGCTTCCTCTCTTTTCTCTCTACAACTTGGCCATTTGAGTTTCCACAATTTCTTTATAGACCGAACAGAAGGTCAATCCCAGCAGACCGGAATACGTGAAAGTCGAAGATAAACCTCCAGTCTTCTTAAAAATTTAACACCCATCTTCTTTTTTTGATAGAATGTTTTTTTTTATCTAAACTGCTTCACCTAGGCACCAAACCCCAACATAATTTCAGCCAACACAAACCTATACACTCAACTGGAGAGCCGTCCTCAAGCACACCAGCTTCCAGTAGCAACTTCAGCACAATCAAAACATAATTTCTCGACCTACTCAACCCTTCTACACACCAAATCCACCAAAACAATTCATTTAAGCCTCAAACTGTTAGAAAACAGGGTATCTACGAACACAGACAGACAACTCAACTGAATTGAACAAGCATCGCCTATACCCGACCAGGGCTCTAACAATTGCAATTATCAAATATCAACAATGCCGGCAAGGCCACACAATCCAAACGTAATGTAACTAGATAGAATTCAAACTTAATAAATAAGTCAGTAGTATACCTGAGAGACTTACTCGCGGTTCTACCAGAACGTAGCTAGCGCTGACACTCCTCTGGACAAGCTGCGCTGCAACGTACTGTACTGCTGACCGAATCACCAGTCCAATACTGGTTTGCCTTCAAGAAGTTATTCGTCCCACTCTGGTGCGATAGGTACAGCGACTGTTGATGCACACCAACTGTGATCACCTCGAAAATCCCCTCAATTCACCGGTCCCAAGAAGTCAAAAATTATGGATCGTGGAGAGAGAATCGAAGCGGCCAATTTTCTTGCAGAAAGCAAAAAAACACGAAAAGGGGTTAACCCTAATGGCGGCTCTATACCTTCTTTTAATTTCGCCTTAGGAAAATTATAACCCAATTCGGATTAGGAAGCCCTAATTCCTTACCAGATTTTATGTTTCCTATTCCTTTTCAAGTTAGAGTTAATTGGGCCAAATAAAAATAAAGGATCGTGAAAACATGGGCCAAGCCCGAGTCGGGCCGGGCGGGCGGCGCGCGCGTGTGGCATCCTCCATACCTTGGGCTTTTCTATTAAGTCTATGGAAAAGTCTTCTAGTATATAAAGGCTTCCACACTCCTCTATTTTTCCCATGTGGGACTCATGTCTAACATGAGTTCCCAAATGGTTAAACACCCAACTTTAACAACATTTAATTATGGATTCCCACCATGAAAATGGCTTCTACCACAATCAAAACAATCTCTAACATGTCAAGAACAATTTCCATTAATTGTTTTAGGCTAACTAATCATGAGTTAAAAATTATTAACTTCCAAAGTTGCCATTTTCAACAATCCCCCACAAATCCATAGTTAAAGACTATTCAGGATTTACATAATCTGCTTTCGATAATGGTACCTTCCAGTTTGAACCACTACCTAAGTTATCCAACTTATGCCCCCACGAGAACGAGATGGACTTAAGCCTTGAATCTGAACCTTGAATGTGACGGCGTCCATTGGTAACAACAGACTATCGGCTATGGAGATAATCTTTAGGGTTGACACGTTATGGCCATGTGTCCTGATCCTGTCTCATGAGTGTATTCAGAGAAAACCCAATTCCCTTTAGTTGCGGCCACACAACAACACTCACATAGTTGGCGATCTCCAAGGATGTACTGCTAGTATCCTGTCTAAAAGACTTGATCCCATTCAGAGTCAAAACTCTTACCAATTGCAATAACCGCACCACAGGCTTTGAGGGAAAGGACCTAGATACAAAAGTATCAGAATTGGTGCCAGATTCACTCAAATAGCTTGTTTATACCACATTGAACTACCTTGTGGGATCTCCACTTGGTCAGTTGGGTTGCCACTGTAGGTGAATCATTTCTGGGTTATCAGTCCCATTCCCAACCTGGATTTAAGGAACAATGATGTTTCAAGTCCCTTAGTTAGGGGGTCTGCAATGTTATCTTTGGATCCAACAAAGTCAACAGACACCACCCTTTCAGACACTAACTCCCTTATAAATTTAAGTCTAACTTGGATGTGTCTCTTAGTCTTTTGATTATACTTGGTACTCTTTATCTTTGCAATTGTGGTTTGACTGTCACAATGCACAGATATAGCGATAACTGAGACTTGCTGATCATTGGCAAAGAGGACAATAGTCCATACAGCCATTCAGCTTCCGTTCCAGTAGTATCCAAGGCACATAACTCAGCCTCAAAAGTTGACCGAGTTATCAAAGTCTGTTTACAAGACTTCCAGGCGACTGCTCCGCCACCTAATGTAAACACATATCCAGTGCAACCATTGCTACCGAGTTCTTGGCTATCCGACTTGCATCACTATACCCTTCAAGTACAGTGAGGGAATTTCCCATAATGCAGCCCAAGGGACACTGTTCTCCTCAAGTACCTTAGTACTCTATCCAAGGCCTCCCAATGAGTCCGATTTGGACAGCTTGTATATCTTGCCAGCTTAGATACAGAAAATGAAATATCCGGTCTTGAGCCAATAATTGAGACACAGGAACTCCACTTTCATTCTTGAACAAAGCTACAAAAGGGTCACTTGGAGTTTTAGCAATTCTACAATTTTGATACCTATATTTCTCAAGAACACTCTCAACATAGTAAGTTTGAGAAATGGTTATCCCCTCAGTTGAGAGAATCAACTTTAGGCCAAGAATCACATTTGCTACTCTCATATCCTTCATTTCAAACTTACTTTTCAAAAATGATTTAGTCTCATTAATTATCTCAATATTGGACCTAAATAGCAAAATTTCATCCACATACAGGCATTGAACAATACAAGCATTACCTTTAACCTTACAGTAAACACACTTGTCATTCTCATTTATGTTGAAGCCAAATGATAAAATTATTTTATCAAATTTTTCATGCCATTGTTTGGGTGCTTGTTTTAGACCATATAGGGATTTAACAAGTTTACAAACTTTCCGTTCATTTCCTTTGGCTACAAATCCCTCAGGCTGATCCATATATATCTCTTCTTCAAGATCACCATGAAGAAAAGCTGTTTTCACATCCATTTGGTGGACGGTGAGACCATATATAGAAGCCAATGCAACTAGCACTCGGATTGTAGTCAAACGAGCAACAGGAGAGTATGTATCAAAATAGTATATTCCCTCTTTCTGTCTAAACCCTTTAGCAACTAATCTGGCTTTATACTTATCTATGGTCCCATCTAGTTTAAGTTTCTTCCTAAATATCCATTTACATCCAATTGTGATGCACCCAGGAGGGAGATCTACCAATTCCCATGTCCCATTAGAGATAATGGAATTCATCTCACTTTTGACAGCTCCTTTCCAATGCCCTGCTTCTGAGGAAGCCATAGCTGCTTGAAAAGTTAAAGGTTCGTCCTCAACATTGTAAGTGACAAAATTACTTCCAAAGTCCTTGACTACCTTATCTCTCTTACTCCTTCTAGGTTCTTTCAATTCCTCAATTTGAGTATTGAAACTATTTGGACTTGCCCCCACATCTTTCATCCTTTCCACATGATCAGAAATGGAATAAGATGTTAAGGCTGAATCTAAAGTAGAAACATCTTGAGGCAAACCAGTTTTCATGGGAAACATATTCTCAAAGAATGTAGTATCACGGTATTGAATGATAGTGTTACAATCTATACCAGGTATTTTGGACTTAATTACCAAAAATCTCATGGCATAGCTTGTTTCCACATAACCAATAAAGATGGCATCAACAGTCTTTGGTTCTAACTTCTTCCTTTTATGTTCAGGGATTAGAACTTTTGCAAGACAACCCCACATACGGAAGTATTTTAAGTTAGGTTTCCTACCTTTCCAGATTTCAAATGGAGTTACCTCTTTATGTTTATGAGGGACTCTGTTCAGAATATGGCAAGCCGTATTCAAAGCCTCACCCTACATATACTTAGGTAATCCAGAATTCAAAAGTAAACTGTTGATCATATCTTTAAACGTTATATTTTTCCGTTCAGCAATCCCATTAGACTAGGGAGAATAATGGGGTGTCTCCTCATGAATTATGCCATTGCTTTGGCAATATTCAACAAATGGATTAGACCCATACTCTCCACCTCTATCAGATCTTAACCTTTTAAGTTTCTTGCCAGTTTGAGTTTCAGCTTCATTTTTAAATACGAGAAACTTTTCAAGTGCTTCATCTTTATGTTTAAGTAAATAAACATAGCAATATTTACTGCAATCGTCAATAAAAGTAATGAAGTATTCTTATGATCCCTAGTCAACAAGCCATTGAATTCACAAATGTCTGTGTGAACTAAATCAAGTATTCCTGAATCCCTTTCAATTGAATGATAGGGTTTCCTGGTTGTTTTAGCTTCCACACACACTTGACATTTATTCTTCTTATCAATTGAATGTTTAGGGATCAAGTCTAAATTCATCATTCTTTTAACAGAACCTAAATTTAAATGTCCGAGTCTGCTATGCCAAATATTAGTGGATTCAATCATGTGCACCATAGGATAAACAGAATTCTCAATAAAAGACAAATCAGAAGTAAAAGGTTCAACTCTTAATTTAAATAAACCATCTGACAAATAACCTTTGCCAATAAAAGAATTGTAGTGCATAATCACTACTTTATTACATTTGAAAGTAAATTCATAACCCTCTCAACTAAACATGAACCACTAAGAATATTCCTACGAACTGTTGGAACATGTTACATCCTATGAAGAGAAAGAATATGCCCTGAAGGAAACTTCAAGTCCTCGCGTCCAATCACCAACACATTGGTTGCAGTTGAGTTCCCCATCTTCATAGTTTTTCCTTTAATAGGCTGGTAAGACACAAAAAGCAATTTATTGGCACAAACGTGCACATTTGCTCCAGTATCAACCATCCATTCAAGTGGCTCATAAATAGTAAAGACTTCTGGGTTAACAGAAACATACCTTTCATCATCATTGGAAGTAGTGATGCCAGTCTCAGCTTCAATGGTACAAACCTCAGCAAGGTGAGTACTCAAATCAGCTTCCGCTTGACTTTTATCCTCTACCACCACATTGACTTGTGCTTCAGAATTTGATCCTTGTTTGACTTTGGGCTTTTTAGATGGATAGTTCTTAGCCCAATGTCCAACCTGACCACAATTCCAGCAAGGTTTGTTCGCTTTCGGTTTCTTCTTGGCCTTGCCTTTTGTCTTGTTTATGTTTTTAGAGTTTGAGTTAACCTCCACATTCCTCTGATTATTGCTCTTCTTCCCGGTAGTCACCACATGGACATTAGACTCCACAGGTACAATATGACTATTCTTTCTATATTGCTCCTCAATGGATATTGATTTCATCAGATCGTTTAGAGAAATCTTCTCCGTCTTGTGTTTGAGGGACATACCAAAGTCCTCCTAAGACTTAGGAAATTTCTCTATCATTGACATCACTTGAAACTTCTCAGGAAGTTCCATATCCGATTCATGAAGAGAATGAATAATCAATTGCAACTCTTGAGTCTGTTCAGTCATAGACTTGCCCTCAACCATCTGAAACTTCAAAAATTTAGAGACATAATACCTTTCTAGACCTTGATCATCGGTATTATATTTCCTATCCAACTCCTCCCATAGCATCTTTGCTGTGTATGATTCAGAACAGTAGACATCAAAGAGAGCATTTGTCAATGCTAACAGTATTGCTCCTCTGCCTACATTGTTCTGTTCATCCCACGCAGCAATATTAGCTACTCTAGGATGTCTTTCAGTTGGTATAGGCCTGTCTAACTGCACTGCTGACAATAAGCCCCTCATGGTCAACCAAATTTTCATGTGTTGTTGCCAACGCTTGAAATTCTGCCCTGGACCAAACTGGTCCGGTAGACCATTCAAGTCAACCAAAGGCTTATACGCAGCAGATGCAGTACCTGATGAACTGGCCATTGCACACAAACAGATAATTGCAGAATAACTTCTTGAAGACTGTTAGAAAACAGGGTACCTACGAACACAGACAGGCAACTCAACTGAATTGAACAAGCACCGCCTATACCTGACCAGGGCTCTAACAATTGCAATTATCAAATATCAATAATGCCGGCAAGGCCACACAGTCCAAGCGTAATGTAACTAGATAGAATTCAAACTTAATAAATAAGTCAGTAGTATACCTGAGAGACTTACTCGCGGTTCTACCAGAACGTACCTAGCGCTGGCACTCCTCTGGACAAGCTGCGCTGCAACGTACTATACTGCTGACCGAATCACCAGTCCAATACTGGTTTACCTTCAAGAAGTTATTCGTCCCACTCTGGTGCGATGGGTACAACGACTGTTGATGCACACCAACTGTGATCACCTCGAAAATCCCCTCAATTCACCGGTCCCGATAAGTCAAAAATTATGGATCGTGGAGAGAGAATCGAAGCGGCCAATTTTCTCACAGGAAGCAAAAAAACACGAAAAGGGGTTAACCCTAATGGCGGCTCTGTACCCTCTTTTAATTTCGCCTTAGGAAAATTAAAACCCAATTCGGATTAGGAAGCCCTAATTCCTTACCAGATTTTATGTTTCCTATTCCTTTTCAAGTTAGAGTTAATTGGGCCAAATAAAAATGAAGGATCATGAAAACATGGGCCAAGCCTGAGCCGGGGCCGGGCGGGCGGCGCGCGCGTGTGGCATCCTCCATACCTTGGGCTTTTCTATTAAGTCTATGGAAAAGTCTTCTAGTATATAAAGGCTTCCACACTCCTCTATTTTTCCCATGTAGGACTTATGTCAAACATGAGTTCCCAAATGGTTAAACACCCAACTTTAACAACATTTAATTATGGATTCCCACCATGAAAATGGCTTCTACCACAATCAAAACAATCTCTAACATGTCAAGAACAATTCCCATTAATTGTTTTAGGCTAACTAATCATGAGTTAAAAATTATTAATTCCCAAAGTTGCCATTTTCAACACAAACCACAGCCAGAATTCGGTCATAGTAGTCTGCATAAAACCGAAGCATGCACACATTGCTGCCTTCGGTTTTCCCATTGACAGCCAAAGCAAAGCAGTGCACACAACCTTTTCTTTTCTTCCAAGAACTGAGACACAAGAGAAACCCTTGGTGATTTCTCTTCTCTTCAAGCTTTCTCACTCACGATATTCCTTAATCCTACAAGAAAACCCCCTAGAAGAATCTAACTGAGTCCATCTTCTTCTCTCAATGGATTTCACTTGATTATTAAGGAGTCGTCATACGGTCTCATAGTCCTACGTTACTGGAAAGTAAACTGCACAGTCCATTTAAGGGCTTTGCATGGACAATTCGGTTGGTTTAATATCATGTGTTGGTCAAGACACGATTTTTGAGTATATTTGAGGAAGACCCTGATGGATTTTTATTATGAATATGAGTTGAAAGAGATTGATGAATAATAGATATTATTATCCATAATTTTTGTTGGTTGATTTAGTTACTGATTACAAATTATTGCTATGAATATTGACACTACTATTCTTAGCATTACTAATAATATTTTATTATTATTATTTGTATCATTAGTATTATTATTGTTGTTGTTATTATTAGTACTATTACTGTGGTTATCAACATTAGTAAAACCCTTTCCCACTTATTTTTTAAAAAAAAAAAGGTTTTATTGGAAAAATACTTTCTTCAAAATATATTTTGTTTTCATTAACTTTAGTAAAAATATAAAAATTCAACATTATTCTCTATGTCTAGGATAATACCCTTTAAGAGAATCAATTATTAATTTTTATTTTCACTATTTAAGTTAAAATCTTTTCTAGGAATTAAATTTAAAATACTTAAATCCAAGTTATTCTCCATGTGAAGGATAAAACCCTTTAGATGAATTTTTATTTTAAATTCCTAAGTTCCCTTTTAAAATATTTTTCTTAATTGTTTTATCTAGAGAAAAATAGATTTATCAAAAACTTGTGCATTTGATAACAAAATTAAATAAGATAGGCATGCTCCATAAATAAGATAGGCATGTTCCAAACGACTTGAACCAGCCCCCACCAAAAACTAAAACTGGTCATAGCTTAGCTCTAGTCGGCGACAGGCTTTCATTCTACATTCATAGCTAGACTATGGTCCAAGCCACAGACCGCCTTCAACCTTTCTTCATAGCTGGTCCATGGCTTGGAAATCCATAGACTGGCTTTATTGTTTTCTAAATCCCATGACCGCCTTTGTTCATCTACAGACCGGCTTCTTTGTTTCTCTTCAAGCCACGGACTGCCTTGAACCATCCAAGGGCCAGCTTTCCCTTGAACTAAACTGCATTTGTGCTTCTCTTTTGTTCGAATTGCTTCCATTTTCTCCATGGGATTTTACAATGTTGATCGGCACCACCATTTTTACATAAATTCTAATAGATAAAATTTAAATATAATATCAATTGTCTATGCTTTTTCAAAATGAAGCGTACACGAGTTCTTGGGAAAATTACATAATAACAATACAAGTGGTTATGCCTCCACATGAGGCATACATGACATTTACCCTTATAAGAAATTATGAGGGATCCAAGCATTCATAAATATCATGTTTTATTAGGAAAAGAACTACATTTCCGATTATTAATCATAAAGATACTGCTAAAATTATAATCAGGCTCTATACCACTTGAAATAAAATACGCAGTGAAAATATGCAATTCAAATTTTTTTTTCATTCTATAGTTTAGGAATACTTACTTTTAGAGAGCACCGGAACTAGATTCGAGTTCGTTGGAGTCTCCTACGTTGGAATAGTTATTTGTTCCACGGGAATTCCAACTAATCGTCGACTCCTTTACATCAAACATGCTCCAAATTACTAGCTCTTTATCTTTTAGAGTATTCTCTAACCTCCTATAAGTTATCTACTGGTAAAAATAGAATAAAGGATAAAGAATAAGGAAGAAATTAGAAGAGCTAATCTAAGGGAATTGAAAGAGAGAAGAACGACAGTTGAATTAGTTCACAGAACTCTTTCTTCATGCATAAAAGGACAATTGCTAAAAGTTGTGTCTCTATTGTTTCCTTTTCATCCGTGAATTGGAGAATTGCACATGCACTGATCAACCAAAACAACATCCTTCCTTATTATTATTGACTGCCTCTTTTCTTTTCCCTTTTAATAGAGGTGGCTGCCTCAGGTTTCCAAAACCTGTAGCCCTCTGTCCCAAACCCTGGCGGGCCAAAGTTTTTCCTTAATCAATCAAGACTAATTAAATAACTTTCTTATTAATTAATCAATCCATTTACACTCAATATAAAATTATCTAAGATAATTAATTAATAAACTAATTTAATTAAACTGACTTAATATATTATTCTAACTCAAAATAACTAATTATTACACTACAAGAAAAGTAGTTTTTAGCAACGCTTTTATTTACAACATAGCAAAATCTATAGTGAAAGCTTAGTTTTTACCACACTTTTGAATTTTGTGACATATAAATCTTTTTTGTAACACTTTATTTTGTCACGGCTACATTTTTGTAGATAAAAGTTCTTTTTTACCACAGATTTAAAAATTGTGTGGGTAAAAATAATTTTTTACCACAGAAATTTGAAATTGTGGGTAAAGAAATTTTATTACCCATAGTTTTACTAAATTGTGGAAAAGCATATTTTTTTTCTTATTTTATCAAATATATATTAAAAAATGTCAACATAAAATGGAAGCTTTCATTAGATAATATTGTTGAGGTAATTCTATGTATTCGAGTGGTTATATGTTCAAATCTTGACATTACTATTTTATTAATTTTTATATAGTTTTTTGGACCAATTACTTGTTTTTTTTTTGAATATTTTTATAGATATTATGCTACATTATATGCCAAAATATATCCGATTACCTTCAAATTTTGTCACAACACTTCTCTTAATAATTTTAACAAATCTAATGATTGGATCATTAATTAGATATGTCTATCTTTGGAAATGTGTTAAGTTTGAATATTTTTCTAGATATTATACTAGATAATGTGCCAAAATATATCCGATTACCTTCAAATTTTGCCATAACACTTTTCTTAACAATTTTAACAAATCTAACAATTAGATCATTAATTTGATACTCTTATCTTTGTACATACATTAGGTTTTGGAATTTTTTTTAGATATTATGGTAGATAATGTACTAAAAAATATCCGTTTACCTTCAAATTTTGTCATAACACTTATCTTAAAAATTTTAACAAATCTAATGGTTGAATCATTAATTTGATATGCCTATCCTTGTAAATGCATTAGGTTTTGGATATTTTTGAAGATATTATACTAGATTATGTATCAAAATATAACTGATTACCTTCAAATTTTGTCATAACACTTTTTGTAGTGATTTTAACAAATCTAACAGTTGGATCATTAATTTAATATGCCTATCATAATAAATGCGTTAGGTTTTGGATATTTTTCTAGATATTATGCCAGATTCTGTGCGAAAATATATTTGATTACATTCAAATTTTGTCATAACACTTTTGTTAATGATTTGAACAAATCTAATGGATAAATCATTAATTTGATACGCTTATCTTTGTAAATACGTTAGATTTTAGATATTTTTCTGGATATTATGCTCGATTGTGTGCCAAAATATATTCGATTTACCTTCATATTTTGTCATAACACTTTTCTTAGTAATTTTAATAAATCTAATGGTTGGATCTTTAATTTGATATGCATATATTTGTAAATGCGTTACATTTTGGGTTTTTTTTATATATTATTCTAGATTGTGTACCAAAATATATCTGATTACTTTCAAATTTTACATAAACACTTTTCTTAGTGATGAAGGATTAAAAGAAAAAAGGAAGAGAGAAATAAATTTAATATTTATCTTACATTAATATATAATATTAAATAACAAACTAATAAAAATAAACCACACTCTATTCCTTTAATGAAATTTACTTCGTACAAACAATCAAAGAGAAATAAAATTAGAAAAACATACAAAATTTTACCAAACTTCTTGTGATTTTTTCCTAGTGAGCGGGGTATAATGCTTTAAAAATTTCAAATTGTAATGTTTTTTTTTATTTACATGGATAAAATTGATATTATTTTATATTTTATTTTAGTCTCATTGATAATAAATAATAAACGTTATTTTTTTAAAAAGCACAATTATTTTTTATGTTATGATATCAGATATTCAAAATACAATTCATATTTAGAAGTGATAGCATTTGGGAGATCTAATTAAACATTACAACTATTAGTTTGAATTTTTAGGGAAGAGAAAATTAAATAGATATGCTAATGTTGAGAAACTAAGATTATGAGATTAATTAGATATCTTTGCAAAAATCACATAATTTTGAGGGGGTCTAATGAATTTTTCGTAGTCCTTTGGAGCTGCACATCCTTAGCAATGTTAACTAATCGATCAGTTGGATCATTATTTTAATATGGTTATCCTTATAAATGCGTTAGGTTATAGGCCTAAAGATTATGTTAGATTATGTAAAAAAATAAATCCGAGTACCTTAGGGAATCTGTAATAAAATAACACCCATGTACCAGTAGCACCATTAATGGACAAAATAATAAAATTTTAATAGAAAAACTTTTTTGAAGAAAATTTTAATCAAATTAAGGAATTTGTAGATGTAGATATTAATACCCGTGTACCATTAACGCCATTAAAAAAAAGTACTATAGAGAAAAAGAAAAAGAAAAAGAGGGAAAAAAATAAAAAGAAAGAGGATTTTCTATAAAAGACTAAATTTTTTACATAATACACGATGTTTTTAAATTTAATATAATAAAAATATTTTACAGAAAAAGAAATGCACTTCCTCTGAAATACTCTATAAGTTTTTCTTTTCTTCTCTTTCCTCTTTAATCATAGTAGATCTTTCTGTTCTCACTTCCTCTGAATCTTCTATACTATTTCAACTTAATTAATGTTGTTGCAACAATTACAATTATTGTTTGAAAATAGAGAATTTTGTATCATTTGAAAGAGAGAGGTTAGGATAATGGGTTCAGAGTTGATCTACAGGGGACACAAGTCCCAGCCAATGACAGATTAGTATTCGTCGAAGCCGCAAAAGCCATGGTCATTAGTAGTTCGGCCGATTCATTACATGCTCGGGGAGCAGTGATTAGTTTTCGTATTTGTCGGCATTGCTATGGCCACACTTTTTTTCATTGTCCTACACTCATCTTAGTTGCCCTACACCACTATTGATTGCAATTACGGCCACACACCCATCTAAAGCCACAGGTACTGGTACAGTTCCTACAATTGCCGTCTCTGTCAACGGAACGTTAAAAATCCCTACCACGCCGAGCACCCCTACAACCGCTAATGGGAAGAAAAGAAAGAGGGCTTCCAATAGCGAGTTCTATGAGGTCACGAAAAATTCCAATTTTGCCTCTGTCCCACCCATCGCCTACCAGGGGTTGGTTCCGGTGTGGTCAGTAGGTTCAGTGGAAACTACTATGGTGCCCACAACTGTAGTTCCAAACGGTGCGTTTTTCATGATTCTGCCAATGGGGGCTACCATTCTCGACCCTAGTTTTCAATGTATCGGGGAGGTCTATTTCCAATTTTGTGTCCGCAATGGAGCCTGGGCCTACAGTGAATTTTGCTACTGGTGGCGACTACAGTAGCGTTGCGAAAGTCCAAGGGCAGGTGGGGTCGGTGTCCAATTAGGATTTCTCTTAGTATTCAATAGTATAAGGTATTTCTTGTCCATGGTTTGTCTTTTAGTTTTAATGTCAATTCTGATCCTCATCTTGAATCTTTGTTATCCTTTGTTTTGTTTTCTTTTTTCAGTTGCTTACTCCATCAATTTTGATTGGACATTTGATTAATGCTCACCAGCACCTTTTGGCTTTGCATATATCAGAGTACCTTGGGATGAACCAAGTGAGTTATTCTTGAAAACTTGATTTAGTGGTTAAATTATGGACTAGAAAGGCTAAAATTCTGTTTTAGACTTGAATGATGTCTTCATTATCACATTTATCAATTTGCCAAATAGAAGTCCTCTTAGAGTGTTGGAAGTAATCTACTTCTTAATATATCATACAAGTGATATTTTTTGTGATTCTATTGACTTTTAAGTTACTTATTGCGATTGTTCTACTATCTTCATCACTTAGGCCTTTTGATCTCATCTGCAATCTTATTTGTTATTTTATTCCATAGAATTTTTGGTTTAATAGGGTCAAACCATTAGCTTTATTATCTCACTTCTTTTTTCATTTCCTTACTGCTATTCCTAGCACTCAAGCCCTATGATCTTTCTCTATTGTCCTTCACATTTTGTAATTAGTAAATGAAGTTTCTTAGTAGCTCTATTAAACATGGTATCATTTGGTGAAATAAACAAATGATGACAACATGATATCTGCCACTCATGTAGGAAAGAGAAGCATCATATTTTGTTTTATTACATATTCCTTCGTTATTGTCATTTACCTACATATATGACTTCTTTTCAAGTTCTCTTATTTCATTCATTTGGCCTTTGTGTAGGAAGTTGTGATTATGCACTGGGCATGTACCAAGATAACGGCTTCCTTAATAATTCCTAATGCTAATCTCCTAGAAATATTGCTGGATAAGGTTTGTGTTCCTCACATGAATGGGTTGATACATCTACTAGTGACGTTTTGAGCTCATTTTTGTGGAAAGATAGCATCTAAAATAAATACTTCTTGGTTTTAGTTGAAGTTGTGCAAAGGTATATCTTATGCTGCTCATGCTGAATAGAATGGCCATAGGAAGTTGGCTACCATGCTTGTTGATCATTAACCACGCTCATCCAAATAGGTGTCTCTTCCCTCTCCTTGGTTCATTTCCACTATCAAACTATAGTAAATGTGTGTGTGTGTTTTTTTTTATTTCTACCATTATTCTCCCCCTTTTTCCCTAGTTAGTAATAAAACAAAATAGATTCTTCTTGTTTTTTAGTTCCAATTCTATAGATACTCTCTTTCATTGCTGAGAGTAGCTGCTAATGACAGAAGCTTTAAGCTACACACTTGTCTAACTTAATGGGATCCGCTATTCCATATCATGCAGAAGGTATTTGGAAAATTACAAATAAAATTGCTCTTTGAATTTGAGTAGTTGATTTGTTGATAAATAGTGGCTTATTCAATAACAAAATTTCATTGATCATAATTATTTCTCTTTTCTTCAATTTTACAAACTTTAGAGACCACCTTTAGAATTTTTTGGGACAATACAGGCCAGATCACTGGCCCACGACCTATTTATTAGTTATGCACGGTACGGGCAATATTAATATTTACTTTTAGTTTCCACTTCTCTGCTACTTATGTCTAAAATGACCATAAAATTCTTCTTTTATTTTTGTGCACTTTTTGGCTTTTCAGGTGCTATAAGCACGAATTCGTGAAGGTCTTTTTCCTAACTACTGGACAACCTCAAGAAGCTCAAGTATATCTTGATCTGTTGGCTCTTTCTTTTTTGCTTTGATATGTACTTAAATTCTCTGCTGAAAAGCCATTAGTTTGGTGAAAAAGTATTCAAACTAAAGGAAATAACAAATAGATGGGAAGGAGTGTCAAAAGCACTCTTCAATGGTCATTTGGGAAGACTGTAGTTTGTCTAGAATAGTAATGTTGTAGCTTCTACATTGTGATTAAAAAAGATCTGGTGCAATGTAATTCACCTGTCTAATGATGATGCAAAATTTGCAAGAATCTATATGAGGAAGATCTACAAGATCCTGCCTCGTATTTCCACTAGGAAGCCATTACTTGAAGCTTTTCTGTTAGATTATTTGGTTACCCAACAGAAGTATTTTAGGAGGGAATTTATCCATTTTTAACATTAAAAAAAAAATCTCAAGTTCAATTATTGGCTTCTAACAATGAGAAGCCAAGCCAATACTGTCACTCTTAGAATTTCAGAACCTGAATGCTATATGTTTTTTGAAGTTCCAAAATCTGTTGGTGTTATAGGGTTTAATTGGTTCCAATGCTTATGAATAAAAACATCTGCTAATTATTAGTCTCCGTAGCAATAAGAAGAGATAGCTGCAGGTTATCTTCATTACTTCTCTAATACGTGGGGTTTTGCTATGTTCTATGTGGTACAGAGAACTAAATTGACGAAAAGTAGGAGAGCGTAAATCATAAAAAGCCAACACTTCGAAGGGGTGCCTTAAAGTATGGAATGTCTGATTTCTTAATTACTTGTTCCTGTTAGCTTCAATGATAATTATTATATGGATCACTAAATTTTAAGTAAGAATTTTTGTTGTTCCCTGTTCATTTTGATTGACTATGAAGAAGGTAGCAAAGGATGTGAGCTATGGAAATTCAAGTTTGAGGTAACTAAAAATTTTTGTTGAATTTGATTACTTTTTATTCTTGATTGTAAATGAAGTTGGAATTCTGGGTTCTCGTGGTTCTATGTTCTAGTCTTACTTCAGGATATCTTGCTTCTCTTTGTGTATTCTTGCTTAGAAAAAAATTATATTCAACAGTTTTTTTTTTGAATGGTTTAGTAATAATTTTAATATATGTTAGATGAAAAAAAGAGCTTTATTGATAAGTAATTTTGTCCCCTTTTTTTTTTCTTAATAACAGGAGGAATAAAGATCATGGTGGTTGAAGGTTCTTTTAATTATGACATTATTTTTTGTCCTCACTGAATTTTTATAACTTCTGATGGATGTCATGGTTAGAATTGTGGTTTTGTTTTAGATTATTTTGAACTAATATCAAGGATTACATTCATGACACTTATCAGACTCCATTTAGTTTTTTTTTTTTGTATATTAAGTTATTATTAATGGAAGATGGCATTTTGAGTGTTCATTCAATGGATGATAGTTGATTGTTAATATTAGAGATTTTCATAGTTCTATATTTATAGTAGATGATGATCTTGTTAAAGTACAAGGAAAAAATTTGTCAATATCGCATATTGAATTCAATATTCATTCACTATAGATGTAAAAAATATAGAAAATTGTTCCAAAATTGCGTATGATTTTTTCTAAAAATTTAAATTGTGGCAAAAAGTATTAATTACAATAGCAAGGAAATCGTAGCAAATGGGCATTACCCACGGTTATGTCAATGTAGAAAAGAACTGTGACGAAAATGATTATTTCCAACAGAAATTTAATTGTAAAAAATAATATTCCCTACATTTGTAAAATGTTGAAAAAAATCGTGACAAAAAATTGAAATCTTTGCCCACAGTTAATAACCATTGGAAAAAACTGTGGCAAAAGTCTATGAACAAATATCACACTTTATTTACAACGACTCCAAAACTGTGGTAAATCCGTGGCAAAAGGTATTTTCCATGACTATACAACTATGCCAAACTTTTTGCAATGGCCGTAACGCTCATGCCTCGAAAACCGTGACGTTTTCGTGGCAAAAATGTATTTGCCATAGTTTTTGCCAATTTCGCCACACTTTCTTTGGCATTGCCAAAAGTCACTTTTTTTGTAGTGTTAGACTCGGAGAATAATTCTTTCAATATTAATTTCATCGAACAAGCCTGTATAGTAAATGAATCTACTAAGGTTACTTGAGCTATTTTAAAAACCAAAAGGCATATTATTCTTGGATACTGAAATGATCAAAATAACCTAGTTAACAAATGGCTATATTTTATCATTTTAAATATTTCATTTATTACCATATGAAAATATTTACCTCAAGAATAATATTGCAAGTGCTTCTTCGACCTATAGGTGTAATGATAAAAATACCCTTCTATATGACACTTGTCATTAAGATAGGAAAAATGTACTAATACTTTTCTCAATAACATCTATCATCCTTTGATATCTACTCTGATAATTCATGACTTCTAGCATGTACTCATTTATCTCAGGGAGCTACCTAAAAGCATACATACTAGGCCACATTTCTAGGGCCCTGGATTATTTAGATTATCCTAAATAATCACAAGGGAATGATATCTTTACTAAGTGGAGTATAGAAACTTTGTTATATAAGTCTGTTTTAATTAACTAGAGTCGTACACCTGACGTAGAAGGTTGTTAGCCTTGCAATACAATCTCACCCATCATACATCAAAGTGAACAAATCTAACTTCACTAGATCACCAACTTATACTCAAGTCTTAAGATATTCATCTGCACAGTAGCAGTGATAGACCAATCTTTCTTTATTATAGTACTTTTATAAAAATTACTATTGCATGGTCTAATTTTACATATTCCAAATACGCTTACACTATTAGTGTGGGAGGACCACTCACTGGTTAAAGATAAACCATTCTTTATTTAGAAACTATAATGTAATGATCTAAACCTTTACAAAGCACCCAACTTAAATCAATTGATCAAAGACGTTTTTGCTTGTATGTTAGTAGTCCATGATCTATACCTTACTGTGAACGCGTGGCCCAATCACATAAATTGCTTACTAACATACTTAGATCTTAAAATGCAAATATATGTAAACAAACAATCATTAATGAATAAAATATTTTATTACTTTTCAAAATATAAAAATACATAGTCTACTTTGGGTATACATTCCAACACGTCAAAAGATCATGCAAGCCTTCTTCTAACATATAATACAAGTTCTTTCTCCTTTAGTTTCATGGCTGCTTGATAAAACTTATTTGAACTTTCAATTTTATCTTAAGGATTAATGTTTGCGTGAATGAACTAGGATATAATTGTGATATTGGGAGAATCTATTTGTTAAATGTTTGTTTATTTCATGAGATTTGCCTTAGTAAGCTTGTACTAAGTAACTTGCAGATAGATAAGTGCATGTTGACTATATATTGACGAATTATGAAGATTGGGAAACTATAGCATGAAAACACAAGTATGATGATATGATGAATGAGATTTGAGTATTATGTTCGGTTGTGACTTTTATGTATATGCATCTAGTGGTAGTTGAGTAATGCCATTTTTTTTAATGGTATGATAGGTAAAATAGTAGACTGGGATTTAATTGAGTATTCTTTTTTCTAATTGTTGTTTGATAGAGTTGGGATTCTAGGCCAGTCAACTCAGTATCTAGAATTATTGAGTGTGTTTGATTAAGTAAGTCCTTACATAAAACTTTTTGACAATATCTACTTAATTCTTTAATAAAAAATTACTTAAGTTGTAATGACGTTCAAATTACACATATATTGAGAAGAGATAATTTATGCAAAACTCACAAATTTCCTTCCAAGTATCATATGCATTTTTTTTTTCTGGCTTAATGGCTATGTTTTTGTGAAACAAAATGCAACGGGACTATTTGATTTTAGACTTGATCAAACCGCAGTATTTGCCCGTAAATGCACACTTGAGTTGATTTGCAGGATGTTTATTTGAAACCTTCCCTAAGAAGAAATAATTACGTTAAGTACCTAATAAGGATAGACCCTAGTACTAACCCTTGAAGGTTAGGTTAAGTCTTTCGATTGGCAACTACCTTTAAAAGACAAACCCTATCTAAATAGGGCAACAATACTAATGAGTTAGGCCAATCCATGCCAACACCCAATTCCAAGTAGGATTGTTCCCTATGTTGAACGACCAGTAAGTGTGGGTGAGAGATGGAAGAGCATCTCACTCGGTAGGCTGATCACCTACCGACACTATGATACAAGATTTCACAGTGTCCCATCATAGAGCATGGTTCTATGACAACTAATTTTAAATTATGATGCAGGGTTTCATGACTCGATCCCTTTTAAAAGTTAAGAGTGGTTTATAATTCAAATGTTATTTGTTGTCAATTTTGAATTTTGCATGTGAACAATATTGAATGAATCAATGCAGTTAAAACTACTATGTATTTCTAAAGTTGAAATGTAAAAGTATGTGTTTATCTCTCCTACTTTATTTAAAAACCTGCATCATGAATACATTTGAAAATCTCAAGAGTATACACAGGACTTATTGAGAAATCTTTCTCACACGTTTTTCTATCATGGTTTTAAGAAAGTGCTAGTTTTGATAAGATAGGAAGTTATTAGAGTACTATACTTAGGCTTTACATTTTTATAAACTGATATTGAAGATTTGTATTTATTTGGTTTTATTTTCAAGGCTTTGTATAAGTATAAAGAAGCTGTAATAAGATTTAAGTTTCATTTCCTTTTATTGCTCTTACCTAGTTATAAAGACTCTTGGTTCTCTAGATAGAGCCACATTTCTAACCCTTTTTAGGTCATACATTAGTGGGGTGTTATAGGCGGGAAAAAAGTCAATTATGTAGGACATACCTTTGGCAAGTCTTTCACTACTATAGTATTCTCCAAGGTGCACTGATCTCTTGGCTTATTCATCAAGTAAGCAAAGTACCTCTAACATTGTTTTCCCAGTAATTTTCATGCCTTGGTCTCTGCTATAAAAAACTTCAACTCTTTAACTCGATCACTTTTAAATTCAAGTAGACCTCATTTTGATCAGCTAAATTACACAATTTTACTCCTTTAGTCTATTCGTGCATCGTGGTTTGATAGCTAGTCCATTCCCAAAATTAAGTCGTAGTCTTCAAAAGCCATTATTATGAGATTCGCCCTTAAGCTCTCACTTCCCACTTAGATTTCGCAATCTTGCACATATCTGCTGGCTTTTACCGACTTTCCCAATGGTCTGCTCACCAATAAGGTATAAGGTAATTCCATCCCTACCCATTCCATATGATATGTATAGTCTTCATTCACATAAGAGTGCATAGATCTAGGGTCTATTAAAACATTCACATGATAGCCTTGGATAGTTAGTATACCTTCTATCATGGATGCATTGGTCCCAACCTCCTCCCAATTTAGTATAAAGACTTTTGCCTTCACTTGGGGCTTTTGTCCACTACTCCTTAACGCTCTAGTGTTGCTTCTCTTGTTATGATTTGCTTAAGGGGTTGGGGCTCCTTGACCGATTCTCAGTGGTTTGGGGCAACTGTTCTTGGGATGATTAGGGTATCCACAGTTAAAACACTTCCTTGTGGATCCCTTGGACCAGCAATCCTTCTTCACATGCCCTTGTTTACCACAATAGTGACACATGGGTTAAATTTAAGGTAAAGTTGAATGGAGTAGTCCTGGCTTGTTTCTCTCTATTCCTCGATTGTTGTCCAGTAGGTTATTTGTAAGGAAACTACTTTGGAGAGTATGGTGTCTTATGAGCTACCCTACTCTTGTCTTTATTCTATATATGAGTGGCTGCATCTATAGTTGCTGAGTAGGTTGTAGGAAGATAGGATGCTAAAGCTCTTCTTAATTCTTGTCTCAAAACCTTCACAAATTGTCGAGTCCACTTTAGATTTGTGTCCACCAAACACTTGTAGCACTTGTATAATTTGTTAAACTAGGCTGCATATTGTGCAACTGACATGCTCTTCTGATTTAAATTCTATAACTCATCTTCTTTCTTTTCCATTATCCACTACGGGATATACTCAACTTTGAATGTTTCCACAAAACTATTCCATGTCCATTCCTGCTCCACCTTTCCCCATTCATTTTAAATTCACTTTCACCAGTCACGTGTTGGTCCTCTTAGCCTGAAAGCTGCAAATCTCACTTTTTATCTCTTAGTGTATTGCAAAGTGGAGAAAATATCCTCAATCTGCCGAATCCATTGTTTGAATTTCTGATCTTACTTGACTTTTTCAAAAAAGGTAGGAGGTTGGAACTTTAAGAAGTGCTCCAAAGCTTCATCTTCTTCTTAATGCCTCCTATTTTCTGATAGAGACTATAATATTTCTGTCATTTTGCTGAAGGCTTGCCCGATAGTCACCTCCATAGGTCCTTCAGGCTCTCTTTCTGGCTCTTGCTCGTGTTCTACTTCTTCCTCTAGAGTAGGATGTTGTAGAGGTTCATATACGAGGGTTACCAGCTCGGCCTCTAGGACCCTCCTACCTCTGCTAACTAATCGACGTTTTGGGGACATCTTCATAACGCAATCATCAACTAAGTATGGAAGCTCAACAACATTTGCATGCATGCCAAGTAATATAGAGATGTTATAGCATGCAAATATCATGTTGTGAAATCATCTTAGTCTTATTACACAATTGTAAAGTAGAATAATTGCATTTAAAACAAATACATATAAGAAAACTTGATATTTCATACATTAGGAAACACACTTTTACAAGGAAAAAAGGGGATTATTTCATGAAACAAAAGTCTTTGAAGAAAAGAAATAAGCAAGAAATCCCAGGGTACTAGTCTTATTATAGGTTCTAAAGGGAATTGCTAGGGTCCTCCCAAAGTTCTAGCACTGAACAATCTCCATCACAACTAGTCATCATTGGAGTCCTCTGTATTTAGCTCGTATAACCAGCCCCCAGTATTTTTTAAGAAGTCTATTCCCCCTTCGATAAAACTTAGAAAAAAGGCTCATTCCCAAGCCTTCTAGAACTCTCCCTGAACTTAAATAACCTCAGGGATGACTCATAGCCTAACTCCCCAGGATCGTCACTACCCCTAGTCAAATCAACTTCCGATTTAGGTTGGGTTGATGCAGATTCTATTATCTCCACATCGTTATCGCTATCAAAAACTAGGTCAATCACCAGTGTAGGTAGGATTGGGGATGGTTTTCACTATAAGAAAATGATATATTGACGACAAAACTTTAGTTAGGAAAAAAAATTTGTCACTAAAAGTACCCTTTAAGGAAGAAAATTTTTCTTCATCGAGAAAATTTTTATTTCCTAGCTAAAAGTGATGGTTTTAGCTAGGAAATAAGTGTGTTAACAAGAAAAATTTATGTTTCCTCGCTAATGATGTATCATTAGCGATGAAAATTCATTTCCTAACTAAATTTTCCTCGCTAAAGCATCATCTGTGACGAAAATTCATTTGTTAACTAAAAATATTAACTTTTATTACTATTAACTATACTTTTAGCGACAAAATTGGCATTTCCTAGCTAATTCTTGTCTTTAAAATTTTAAATATTTACAATATAACCTCTTAAAATTTTATAAATTGGTTTTTAAATTTTGTATAATTACAAATGACCTCAAAATTTTATAAATTGGTCCCTAAATTTTAAATTTTTTACAATTTGACCCTAAAAATGTTATAAATTGGACCTTAAATTTTTAAATATATAAAACATGACCCCAAATTTCACAAATTACCTCTTAAATTTTGTAAAATTATAAAATGATAACAAAAAAAAAACTATAAATTGGTGATTAAATTTTAGAATATTTAAAACATAATCCTAAAAATTTTACAAATTAGTCTCTAAATTTTTAAATATTTACAAATGCATTAGATTTTGGGGGATTTATAGAAATTAAGCCAGATTATATGGCAAAACATGTTCGATTACCTTCAAATTTGGTAATAATGAATTTTTTTTTAGCAAATCCAATAAATCTAACATAAGATTGTTAATTTACTTATCTTTGTAAATGCGTCAAGTTTGTGTATTTTTATAATGATTACACAACATTATATGACAAAATATATCTGATTACCTTCAAATTTGGTCATATTATATTTTTTAGTAATTTTAACAAATCTAACAATTAGATCGTTAATTTGATAAGTATATCTTTCTAAATATGTTAGGTTTCGAGTATTTTTATTGAGATTATAGTAAATTCTGTGGTAAAACATATCCGATTATCTTTAAATTTGGTTACAATACTTTTTTATTGACTTTATCAAATCTAACAGTTGGATCGTTAATTTGATATGTCTATCTTTCTACATGTTGGTATTTTTACAGAGATTATGCTAGATTCTGTGGTAAAACATATCTAATTATCTTTAAATTTTATCACAATACTTTTTCTAGTGATTTTATAAAATCTAACGGTTGGATCATTGATTTGATTTGCCTATCTTTCTAAATGTATTAGTTTTCGGTATTTTTACAGAGATTACTAGATTCTATAGCAAAACATATCCGATTATCATCAAATTTGGTCATAATCAAATTCTTAACAGTTGAATCGTTAATTTAATATGTCTTTCTTTCTAAATATGTTAGGTTTCGAGATTCTATGATAAAATATATCCGATTACCTTTAAATTTGGTCACAACTTTTATTTTAGTGATTTTATGAAATCTAATGGTTAGATCGTTAATTTAAATGCCTATCTTTCTAAATAAGTTATGTTTCGAGTATTTTTATTGAGATTATGTTAGATTCTATGGACAAACATATCTGATTACCTTTAAATTTGTTTACAATACTTTTTTTTTTAGTAATTTAATCAAATATAACGGTTATATTGTTAATTTGATATGTCTATCCTTCTAAATGTGTTAGGTTTTCAGTATTTTTATAGAGATTAAGCTAGATTCTATGGCGAAGCATATCCGATTACCTTTAAAGTTTGTTATAATACTTTTTTTTTTTTAGTAATTTAATCAAATCTAACAGTTGAATTGTTAAATTGATATGCCTATCTTTCTAAATATGTTAGGCTTTCAGCATTTTTACAGAGATTAAGCTATATTCTGTGACAGAATATATCCGATTACTTTTAAATTTTGTTATAATACATTTTTTTTAGTAATTTTATCAAATCTAACGGTCGGATCATTAATTTGATATATCTATCTTTCTAAACGTGTTAGATTTCGAGCATTTTTATTAAGATTATACTAGATTCCATTGTAAAACATATTCGATTACCTTTAAGTTTGGTCACAATACTTTTTTTAGTGATTTGGTCAAATCAAATGGTTGAATCGTTAATTTAATATGTCTATCTATCTAAATGTATTTAGATTTTGGTATTTTTACAGAGATACTTATGTTAGATTTTATGGCAAAACATATCCTATTATCTTTAAATTTGGTCACAATATATTTTTTTTAGTAATTTTATCAAATCCAATAGTTAGATTATTAATTTGATATGCCTATCTTTCTAAATGTGTTAGGCTTTCGGTATTTTTATTGAGATTAAGCTAGATTTTGTGGCAAAATATATCTGATTATCATCAAATTTGGTCATAATTACATTTTTAGCAACTTTATCAAATCTAACAGTTGGACCGTTAATTTGATATACCTATCTTCTAAATGTGTTAGGTTTTGAGTATTTTTATTGAGACAATCCTAGATTTTGTGGTGAAACATATTTGATTTTCATCAAATTTGGTCATAATTATTTTTTAGCACTTTTATCAAATTTAATGGTTTAATTGTTCATTTGATATGCCTATATTTCTAAATATGTTAGGTTTCGAGTATTTTTTATTGAGATTATGCTACATTCTGTGATAATATATATTCGATTACCTTGAGATTTTGTCACAATAATTTTTTAGTGATTTTATCAAATCTAACAGTTCGATTGTTAATTTAATATGCCTATCTTTCTAAATGAGTTAGTTTTAAACATTTTATTGAGATTATACTAGATTCTATGGAGAAATATAGCCAATTACCTTTAAATTTGTTTATAATAGTTTTTACTAATTTAATCAAATCAAACAGTTGGATTGTTAATTTGATATACATATCTTTCTAAATATGTTAGGTTTTTAGTATTTTTACAGAGATTGTGCTAGATTCTATGGCAAAACATATCCGATTACATTTAAATTTTTTTATAATACTTTTTTTAGTGATTTTACCAAGTCTAATAATTGGATTATTAATTTGATATGCCTATCTTTCTAAACGTATTAGGTTTTCAGCATTTTTATAGAGATTAAGCTAGATTATGTGGCAAAACAAATCTAATTACCTTTAAATTTGGTCATAATACATTTTTTAGTGATTTTTATCAAATCTAACGGTTGAATCATTAATTTAATATGCTTATGTTTCTAAATGTATTAGGTTTTGAGTTTTTTTTATTGATATTATACTAGATTATATGGTAAAATATATCCGATTATCTTTAAATTTTGTCACAATACTTTTTTAATGATTTTATCAAAAATGGTTGGATCATTAATTTGATATGCTTATATTTCGAAATGTGTTAGGTTTTCAAAATTTTTTTAGAGATTATGTTTGATTCTGTGACAAAACATATCCGATTGCCTTTAAATTTAGTCATATTATTTTTTTTAGTGATTTTTCAAATCTAACAATCGAATCGTTAATTTGATATACCTATATTTTTGTGTGTGTGTGTGTGTGTGTGTGTGTATATATATATATATGTATGTATGTATGTATGTATATATAAATATCTAAAATTTTTTTTATATATATAAATATATATACATATATGCGTGTGTATATATGAATATATATATATATATATATATACTATATATGTGTGTGTGTGTGTGTGTGTATACATTAATTTGTAAATATATTTATATGAATATGTATATATTAATTTATATTCATATATATCAATATATATTAATATATATGAATATGTATTAGTATATGTCTATATACATATATGCATATATCTATATATATATATATATTAATATATATATATATATATTTCACATACACACACATATATATATGAAATATGAATATTTTAATATATATTGGTCCCTAAATTTTTATATTTTCAAAATGACTCCTATAAAATTTTAAATGGGTCCTTGAACTTTTTTAATATTTATAAAATTGACCTCTAAAAAGTTTGCAATTTAGTCCCTAAATTTTTGAATATTAATTGTATGACCATAAAAAAATTTTAGATTGGTCACTAAATTTTTATAATATGACCTCCAAAAATTTTTGCAATTATTCCCTAATTTATGTGTGTAGATATAAGTATATATGCGCGCGCGCGCACACACACACACGCATATATATATATATATATATATTTAAAATAGGTAACAAATAAATTTATTACCATTTAAATTTATCTAGTTGTACATAGATATTCAAATTATCACATATTATTGAATAATATGTGTTGATAGTAAATTTATATGATTATTATGTTTTATTCTATATATATACATAGTATCTACATATATGTTTATTAATATATTTATATGTATGTTGTAGATATGTGTGTGTATATATGTATATATGTGGGATGTATATATATGTGTGTGTATGTATATGTATATGTGTGTGAGTGTGTGTGTGTATTTGTATATATGTATATATATGTGTGTGTGTGTGTGTATATATATATATATGTATACGTGTATATATATATATATTTATATAAATATAAATATAAACACACACACACACACACATGTGTGTATATATATATATGTATACGTGTATATATATGTATTTATATAAATATAAATATAAACACACACACACACACACACATATATATATACACGTATACATAAACACACACACAAATATATATATATATATATGTGTGTGTGTGTATATATATATATATATATATATATATATATATATTTGTGTGTGTGTTTATGTATACGTGTATATATATGTGTGTGTGTGTGTGTGTGTATTTATGTGTGTGTGTATGTGTGTATATATATATATATATATATATATTTGTAGAAAATATTTATAAAAAATATTGTATATGAGTCTTTTTTTCTTATTAATATAATTATATATATATATAATAAAATTGACAATATAATTTATCAAAAATGATGACATAATTAACAGCGTATAGACTTTTAAACTTTTATAAATATACAAAATAATTTATTATGTTGAATAATTTTTTTAATAGTAAACTTAATATGATTATTATATATTTTTTATAATACTAATGTTTTTAAAAAATTAAAATAGAAATTTATAAATAGTTTAAGTAAATAAAAAAAAGATATGACCAAACATGAAGTTTGGCCCAGCGGTTGAGTGCGCGCATTGCACTCTCGTCGCATCAGGGTTCGAATCTCGCTTTTCGTCACCAAAGAGGTCTTTTGGAAAGGAAATATTTCCTCGTGTTTTTGTCACCAATGCCCTTTGGTGACAAAAATCTTTGTACCCCTTTGGCAAGAAAATATTTGGTCGCCAATGTAAAGATTTTTCTCGCCATTAATCCCTTTTGGTGACGAAAATTTTTCATACTGGTGATGAAATTTTTTTTGTCACAAAAGGTAATATATTTTCTCACCATCATTTTAATTTTTAAAATAATATTATTTTTGTAGTGACGAAATTTTAGCGACAACTTTTTTGTCACTAAAAATCATCATCACTGACAAAACTAAACCTTTGGCGACAAAATATTTTTACCTTTAGCTAGGAAATTTTTCCTAGCAAAAAGTCTAGGCTTTAGCTAGGAAAATTCCTAGCTAAAGTGCTCTTTTTGTGACAAAATGAAAAATTTTGTCACCAAGCGGCTGTGGAGACGGCGTTTTAGAGAGAAAGTGGCGAGAAAGTGAATTTTGTTGCGAAAGGGTTTTAGCTAAGAAATTTTTGCCTTTAGCTAGGAAATTGTTTTGTCACAGAAGGCTATTTTTTTTTGTAGTGTTTATGATCTGCACTTCATCATCACTATTTTTTCCTCGGGTATCTCAAGCTCAGGTTTTGAGATGAAGGTAAGTCCTTAGGTTGGATGGGCATATGCATGTGCCATGCCATACTTTTACGAGTGATTCTATACATTCTCACCATGCTGCACACATAAACAACTTAGGTTAGTAGAAAAATCATAAAACTTAAAGAAATAAATCCAAAAACTAACAATGTTTGCATAAACCTAGGTTCTGATATCACTTGTAACACTATAGCTACGTACGTATCCCAAGTAGGGTAGGGATGTCGCCCCATCTGAAAGACCAGGGGTCTTTATAATTAGGTAAAATAAAAACTCACTAATATAATACAAACTTGTTATAAGGAATGTCAAAACTTACCATGTCTTATATCGAAATGAAATAGTACATTTCCAAGAGGAAAAGAAATACATAATCATCAAATAGATAAACTTCAATCTCTCAAGTGCTCAACCTGATCACATCCAAAACTCCTTAAAAACATGACATAAATGGTGTGAGAATAAATTTCTTGTAAGTCCTGTGTGTGCACTTGAGTATTTAAAATACTTTTGTGATGTAAGTTAAAATACTTATCGAAAAACACTTGCAAGTCATTACATAATAATTTAAAAGTCATTGAGTGGTTGTTTACATGTCGTTGTTTGTTAAGATAAAGCAATATAAAAAAACGAAGATTACATAGAAGTATTTCCTAATCAAATAAACCGTTCATTAAATTTTACAAAACGAGCAGACTATGAAACCTTGCATCATAGTCCATTGCCATGAAACCCTGCATTATGACAAAGCACTATCACAATGTAATGAGTTATCAGCCCATTAGGTGAGATGCTCATCCATCTCTCTCTAAAAAAATACCAGTTGTCCAACTCCGAATCATAGTCCCATTTGGAACTAGGTTGATAGCTCAGACCGACCTGACTTATTAGTATATCGCCCCTTTTGGAAAGAGATCATACCCTAGAGGTGGCCACCTATTGGAGTATTTATCTAATCCTTTAAGGTGTCAATAACCTACTCTTATTGAGTACATAATACATATTTTTGGGGATATACCTTAAAACAATTTGTATTTATACTATTGCCGTTATGTATTTTGTAATAATAAAAGGCATTTTTTTTCCATGAATAGTGCATTTAGTTTTATAGTCATCAAGTACGTGACTTGATAGTAAAACCCTATAATAAATAGAATGACTATTCTTAAGTTGTCTCCGATCGATTTTTATTAGTGAAATAATAATAAATTAAGATTAGTATATTTGTGACTTGATGGCTATGTTTTACTAGTCATAGATATATGGGATATCAAGTCAAAACATAAATAAATATTAGAGAATATTGTATTGGACATGACCCACTGTTAGAATACTTCATGGGACATATCATAAGTACTTTCTAGTCATAATGATATTAAAAGTCCTTCGAC
Organism: Voacanga thouarsii; assembly: GCA_026120185.1. NCBI lineage: Eukaryota > Viridiplantae > Streptophyta > Magnoliopsida > Gentianales > Apocynaceae > Voacanga > Voacanga thouarsii. The sequence goes on from JANUWF010001766.1 coordinate 881,050, forward strand.
CGAAATTCATTATAGTTTCTTACTTGATAAATTCTATATCTTGACGTTGTCTAAAATTGTCTTTAACCATATAATAAAATTAAACCAATGTTGGATATAGAATAAACCAGGGAGAGAAATATGATTGATAGTGAAGAAATTTGTCCCTCTCATTCATGGGAGAGATGTCTATGAGCCCCTTGATAAGTTACATTGTTAAAATGCATGGTCGTGTTCAACTATATCAATTTGAGATATTGATATCATTTATTTGAACAGTTTATCGTGAGATTAAGAAATAGTTGATTGATCTTAATAAGGATGACATGCTCCGTGCTTTATACTTAATCTGGATATAGTGTGACAAAATGACTAAATATAAAGTTATAGTTTAGTTTAAAGAGATCATTGATCTTTATTTAACTTAAATAGTTATAATGTTTTGCTAGAAATCGCTTATAACTTATGGGCCATTTAAATGTGATTTGGGCATACTGCTAGTGTTAAATGAACTTATAGGTTCACACATTAAGCGGACACGTTAGGTCATTTTTCTGTTGACCAGGTTCGATGTATTTGAAAATATGTCTAGGTTCATCGAACCTAGAAAATGACCAGATACAATGAATCTGGAAATATATCCACATTCGATGTATTTAGAGGATATCCAGATTATGAGAATCTGTCTCGATAAATTAATTAGTTAAAATTACCAAGATAATGGTAGAATATTATCATATCTTTTTCAAATTTAATTTGATCTTAAAATAAGATATGATAAGATATAATGAGAGTTGGACTCCAAGAAGTTCGTGTGATTTTAAAAGAAAAACCCTAGCATTATTCTTGTTGCAGACTCATAAAATTTTCGTACCTCCACAACCAGATTTTTAGCCTCTCAAAACCATAGGCGCTAGTACTCCCAGGTAAGGAGCTGAGTTCACCGTATGTATCCGATAGAGGATGTTCACGCATTGTAGCGTCTGATGATCGCCCAAAGTTCACATACACCTGGAAATCAAAAGGCAGAAGTCTTACTTTTAGCAATACAGAGGTAATTATGTAAACCCTTAAACGACCTAAGTCATTTGGCTTGAGTCATCGGAAGGGATTCATGAATGTTTTTCACGTTTAGGAGTCCACAAATCCTAGTAGTGGTATTCGAGAAACTTGCTAAACCATTAGGTTGATTAATCTATGTTAATCATATTGTTGAATATATGTATGATATATATGTGAATGAATGAATTTCGTTTAATTTGAACGGTGTATATCAACTTATTCACATGATTATAATTTTATATGTATTCTATATAACTGCTATTTTATAATACTTAGCATGCAGGTTGCATAAAATTAAGTTTATTCTGTGCATCTTAATTGTTCTATTAGACTAGATTTTTTGCAGATTGTCTGTAAACTGGTCTATTTTAATATGATATGGCATCATAAGCATGCTATTTGTCATTCTAAGTTGCAAATTATTTGTATTAATCTACCATGATAATTTGTTATCTGTATTGATATGGTTAAAAGGGAATGCAGATTGTCTGTAATATGGTAACTCATGGCATTGCCCCTTGGAACCCCGACTAACTATTCATTGCATGTTATTCATTAGCATATTTTGATTGTAGTTGTGGATTGTTCTAACGTATGGCCCGTTTTACTGCAATGTGATTGGCAGGTTATATTCTGATTGTTTTGAGTTTAACTTTTTAAATACAGCCTGGGTGTTGTTTTTCATTGTTATAAAATTGTAGTTGCTTCCTAGAATAGGAATTATTTTATTTTACTATCCAATGTAAAAGAAGATGGAGGTCTACAATTACAACCAAGGAGGAGTGTGCTCAAGGCATTAGAAAATGCTCAAGGAGCTCATATACCTAGATTGACTACCTTGATCTTTACTTTGCTCGAGATGATCAATATAGGTTATGGGCTATGCTATGTCACTTTTATTTATATCTTACATGCATATTCGATATGTTTATTTCATGCTTACTACAATCACAATTTTTATTTTAAAAAAAACTAAGTTTTAAATGCCTTCCAAAATCAAACACTTGTTATTACTTAGATCATCGTATAGTAATTCCTGGCAAAATAGGATGCTTTTGATTACTTAAGTGAGACAAGATGGAAAATGGTTTTCCATATGTTTGATATGGTTTAGCTTGACTGGGCTATCAAAATGGTGTTGGGCCTAGGATATTATATGAGATTTTTAGCTGGGACATTTGATGTCTATCTCATTAAATTTGAATTTTATTTAATTATAAGATTAAAACCAAAGCTTACTTATACTTAAAATAAAATATTTTAAATTTTTTTTTTTACTTACTAAGAAACATCAAAATGTTGAAGTTTCAAATATTTAAGTCTTTTAGTAGGAGTTTTTCATTAAGGCCTCAAAATTAATTACTTTGCATATTTTGTATGTAGATAATGACAATAAATTGTTAGAATAACTTATTGCGATCTGTGCTCAAGAAAGACAAACTTAGTGGGACTAACTTTCTTGATTGGGCACGTAACTTAAGAATTGTTCTTAAGTAAGAAAAAAAGCTCTATGTTCTTGAAAATTCTACTCCTCCTACTCCAGCAAATAACACCCTAATAGCTAAAAAAAAGATGCTTATAGTAAGGACAAAAATGACTCTAACGATGTTACTTACCTTATGCTAGCAACCATGGACTCTGAACTTAAAAAACAGTTTGAAGAAGTAGAGGCATATGACATAATTGTGCATCTTAAGAAAATGTTTCAAGAGCAAGCACGACAAGAAAGATTTGAAACTCATAAGGCATTAAATGCATGTAAGATAATTTCTGGCACCTTGATAAGTGCTTATTTCCTTAAAATGAATGGCTATCTTGATTATCTTGAAAAGCTTAGTACTTCTGTTAATCATAATATGGCCACAGATTTGATCATGGGCTCATTACCTCCTAAGTATGATTAGTTTGTCATGAATTTTAATATATATAATATGGAGAAATCCATTCTTAAATTGCATGGGATGCTAGAACAAACTGAACTGAACATTAAGAAGAATACTCCTAGTGTTCTAATAGTTCAAAAAGGGAAAGAGAAAAAGAACAATCGAAAGGGCAAAGTTATGGCTAGTAAGGGCAAGGACAAGGCTAAGTCCAAGTTAAGCCCAAACTTAAGGCCAAGATACCAAATGAGGGAGACTGCCACCGTTGTGGTGAACAAGGACATTGATTAAGAAATTACAAGCTCTATTTGGAAGCAAAGAAGAAGAAGGACAGTGAGACTGTCGCTTCAGGTATTTATGTTATAGAAATTAATTTATCTATTTTTAATTTATGGGTATTGGATACCGGTTGTGGATCTCACATTTGTGTAAATAAGCAGGGTCTAAAAAGAGTAGAGCCTTGACAAAAAATGAGGTGGGCCTAGGAGTTGTGAATGGAGCAAAAGTTGCTATAGTAGCTGTAGAAACTTTTGAATTAATTTTGCCCAATAGGCTTGTTTTAGAACTGAATGAATGTTTTTATGTTCCTGCTATGAGTAGGAATATTATTTTAGTTTCTTGTTTAGATTTAAAAGGTTTTGAATTTGTTATTAGGTATAATATTTGCTCCATTAATAAAAATGGCATTCTTTATGGAGATGCTTCATTATCAAATGGGCTCTATATTCTTAATCTTCGTGGGTCTTTGAACAAGACTATCTATAATATTAATACTAAGAGATTGAAATCTAATAATTTAAATTAGACTTTTCTAGTATTATCGTTGGGCCATATAAATGAGAAATGCATTACAAGACTTCATAATGATGAGCTTCTAAATTCATTTGATTTAGAATCTTATGAAACATGTGATTCTTGTTTATTAGACAAAATGACTAAGGCATCTTTTCAAGGACAGACTGAAAGCACAACTAATTTATTAGACCTAATACATACTGATATATGTGAACTAATGAATACACATGCTAGAGGAGGATTTCAACAGATATGGCTACCTATATCTGATGAAGCATAAATCTAATTGTTCTAGAAATTTAAAGAATTTCAAAATGAGAACAAAATCAGTTTGGCAAAAGTATCAAAACACTTTGATCAGATCGATGTGGCGAATTCTTAAGTCACGAGTTTGACTAGCATCTTAAGAATTGTGGAATTATCTCCCAATTAACTCCACCAGGAATACCTAAATGGAATGGTGTATCTGAATAGAGAAATTGGACTTTATTAGATATAGTTCAATCTATGATGAGTCAAACAGATCTTCCAATCTCCTTTTAGGGTTATGCCCTAGAGACTGCTGTGTTCATACTAAATCGGGTTCCATCTAAATCAGTTCAAAAAAATGCCATATGAGATATGGATTGGGAAATAACCTAATTTGTTGTTTTTGAAGATTTGGGGTTGAGAAGTTTATGTAAAACATTTATTATCTAATAAACTTGCATCCAAATAAGATAAATGCATATTTGTGGGGTATCCTAAGGAAATTAAAGCATACTAATTTTATCTCCCAAAAGAAAATAGAGTAATTGTTGCACTAAATTGATTCTTTCTTGAAAAGGAATTTATTTCTAAAACAATCAGTTGGAGTAAAATACATCTTGATGAAATTCAAGAGCCACAATTAGTTTTGAACCAAATAATGAACCTCAATTAGGTGGCTCACAAGTCTGAGGTAAGCCTACTTTTATAAAACAAGGACCTCGAAGATCTGATAGGGTACATCAACAACCTGAGAGATATGGATTTCTCATCACTGACAATCACAATGTAGAACTCATGGTTAATGATGAGCCCACTTCCTATCAAGAAACCATTAAGAGTTCTGACTTTGGAAAATGGTTAGAGGCCATGAAGTCTGAGATGCAATCCATGTATGATAACCAAGTCTGGATTTTGGTTAATCCACCTGAAGGTTCAAAAACCATTAAGTGTAAATGGATTTTCAAAAAGAAAACAGATATGGAGGGAAATATGCATATTTACAAAACACAACTGGTAGCAAAAGGTTATAGACAAACTCATAGTATAGACTATGATGAAACCTTTTCACTAGCTATAATGCTTAAATCTATTAGAATTCTTATTGCCATAATAACATATTATGATTATGAGCTTTTGCAAATGGATGTCAAAATCGCGTTCCTTAATGAAAATTTACTTGAGGATGTGTACATGACATAGCTTGAGGGCTTTGATGATCCTTTGAATTCTAATAAAGTGAGCAAGCTTCAAAGATCTATTTAAGGATTGAAGCAAGTATCTCAAAGCTGGAATCTTTGTTTTGATGAAGCAATTAAAGAATTTAACTTTATAAAAAATAAAAATGAGCCTTGTGTCTATAAGAAAACCAATGGGAGTAATACAATAGTCTTTTTAGTACTTTATGTTGATGACATCTTACTTATTGAAAATGACATTCCAACTTTTCAAAGTGTAAAAATATGGTTGGGAAATTGTTTCTAAATGAAAAACTTAGGTGAAACTGCTTATATTTTAGGTGTAAGGATCTACAGAAATAGATCTAGGAAGCTAATTGGCCTAAGTCAAAGTGCATATGTTGACAAAGTACTGAAAAGGTTTAGTATGCAAGACTCTAAGAGGGGATTCTTGCCAATGTCACATGCCATTAAGCTCAGCAAAACTTAAAGTCATTCCATGAAGGATGAAGAAGAGTGCATGAACAAGATACCATACCCTTCCGCTATAGGATCTATCATGTATGTCATGTTATGTACTCTTCCCAATGTCTCATATGCATTGACCATGACGAGTAGGTTCTAGTCAAATTCTAGAGAGCCACACTAGACTGCTGTCAAGAACATGCTGAAGTACTTAAGAAAAACTAAAGTATGTTCTTACTACTAGAAAATTAGGCTGTTGTGACAAAAGGAAATATTGTAATAAGGGTCTATTGTGACATTTTTTATTTTGTGACATTGACGTGAAATGTTCTCTAAAATGTTGTTGCTATAGTTGCTGAGGACATTAACAAATGTCATAATGGGTACATCTATTGTAACATATACAAATGTTATATAAGACATCGTATTACAACATTTTGTCGTGTTACAAAAGGGCCTGATAACTACCAAAATTCAAATCTTACATTAACATTTTAAAAGTGTCATAATAACTAACATGTATAATGATATTTACAACTGTCAGTCAAAGCTCTTTGTATAACATTTTGTTGTGTTATATAAGTGCTTACCAACGCTTGCCAACGATTAAATTCAAATCTATAGAAATACTTATAAATGTCATAATAATTTTTGACAACTTTAAATTATATTGCACTTTATAAGCATTTGTGGCATTTTATACTGTCATTATTATTTGTTATGACACTTACACATGTTGTTTAGACTTAATATAACAACATTTTTTAAGTTTCCAACATGCGGTTGGATATGTTTAGATTTCTTTGAAAAGTTACCTATAATGATATTGTCAACCTGTCACTACATTTTTTTATGACATTTTAGTTCTTACATATATTAATTACCTAATATAATAAAATAAATTTAAAGCTTTTAACGTAACATAAAATCACATTAAAGCCAAAATAAAATATTTGCATACAATAGGAAGTATAGTACTGTGTATATATGCATTAAGGAAGTCATCAAAACTATATAATCCAAAATAATATCTCAATGTATCTATTAAGAAAAAATACCATAAATATCTAAATGCTTCCATTTAACCAAATGGCCTACTGTACTTCCTTCATATGCAACATCAAAATAACTTGTAGCAAAATATCCCCTTAGTGCCATTCGTCTAGAGCCCTACGAACCTGCCATTATAAATAGCATACATTCAAGTTAGACAAAATTAGAATTTTGATAATCAAGCTAGTTCTCTAATTTGAGCATACCAAAAGATTAAATGCAAAGGAAAAGAGTAATGTTCAACATATCCCTCTTCCTACCTATTGTAAACACAACTAGAATTCTAGACAAAAGTATATCCTAGACTTGAGCATCAAAAGTAACCACATCTTCCAGCATTCCTACTTCTTCCTTGAATCACCTTGAAATTTAGTGAACCAAAAATTTGCTCAACACCAACTACATCCATCTATTTTTTGAAGATGCAAAAGAAAGGATTAAAAAAATTGAGTAATTAGAAAGAAACAACTTAAATATCTATTAAAGATATCTTTTATTCACTAAAGTGAATAGCCCAAACGAACAAGAAGGGAAGAATATATATCCTATATTAGTCCTATTGGCAAACATTAAGCTACCTTACATTGAACTATAAGTTCTCAAAGGTAAATATTTTGAAACTGCCTTACAAGACACACCCAAGAACTTTCATAGACTATTAAAGCTTTTGCTGCGCTTGTTTGTTAACTAAGAAGAACCAACTAAATTGTAATCCACAAATGTATAATTCTGACAAAGGGAGATTGCATAAAATAGGTTGACGAAACTCCACATTTTTCATAGGCAATTACAGAATTCCATCACCATCTCATAAACAAAACTATAGCCCATAAAAATTACAACACAACAAAACCATAGCCCACAAAAAATCAAAACATAACATGAGCATCATGAAAATGGGAGCCCAAACATCATTTCCTTATAATGCTATTAATACATCATTTTATAGCAGCAATAAGTATATTCCACAAAGAAGAGAAAACATAATGTTGTGTTGCCATATCTCAACATTTCAAGTTGTGATACACCCAACACAATATGGCTGAAAATACTATTTTTGCAAAGAGAGACTGCATAAAAAAAGTTAACAAAACTCCACATTTTTCATCCAATATTTTACAAAATTCCTTCACCATCTCAAAAACAAAACCATAGCCCACAAAAAATCAAGCCTTAACAAAACCATAGCCCACAAAAAATCAGAACACAACACTGCAAAAAAAAAAAGGATGACAAAACTCCATATTTGTTATAGGCACTCTGTTTCATACATAGCAAAGGCAACAACTAAAGTGATGGAATTATTTATTTTTAGTGTGTTGATCTAGGCATAGCCTAAAAACTATGAGTCTATATGTGAAATTCATTTGAATAACTTATATAATATACTTTGATAATCAACAATGGAGATCAAATAATCGAATATCTATTGTACAAACCAAGAAAGATATGGTCAGTAGGAGAGTTACTTGAGATAGATACACATATTGATAGAGCACAGATAGAATGAACAAGAAAAAAGACACTGATTCTTACTAGACTATATTTGTATAAAGTCAAAGAGAAGAGAATGAGAAGGGTAGGGTACATCAATTATAATGATAAATGTAATATTAACAAGCAATTTATTGTTATTAGATATCAATACCACAGTGGTCAAATCTTATTCTCCTAGTCATCCACTTCATCATAAGTTTCAATCTTTAAAGATTGCATTAACTTTAGAGGTTATAATACATGACTATTAACTTTTTAATGCTTTCTCAACTAAAGGGTACAACTCCTGAGAAATAATAGATAACCAACCTTGAAATAGTATACTACAAGGAAAGATGACTGACAAAATAGAGCTTCTTTCATAAATGCATGAGCTAGGAACACCCTCTACATTTCACCACCACTTAATTGAAGAAAAGAAACATGGATAAAATCACTAAAAATACTTGCTTAAAGTGACATGCCAAGAACTACACAGAACTTATGTGCTACAATATCAACATGCTATGGTTACTGAGCTGCAATCCTTTATAACTAACATATAAATCCATGCCTAATACATCTGTTTTCATTAAGTCCTTTCTCAATATATGTTGACCTACAAAATATACTTGCACAGAACTAACATAATCCATTACTAGAATGAGTCAAAGTGCATGGACCCTGGTTATATATCTACATAGCTAGCTAAAATGACAAGATTCTTAGAAACCCAAAGGCAAACTTGTTATTGGCTAATATTCTCAAACTCCTATCTGTATGTGACAAGAAAGCATAAGAGAGAGCTTATATTCTAACAATGGACAATTAGCACCTTAACACAATAACAAGAAATATGAATTCAAATATTTTCAAACACGTTATATTTCTTTATTTCCTAACACTTAATTTTAGTAAGTTTCTCCTATCTATCTACCTAAAACAAGAAGACAAACTTCCTGTTCATGGCAGCAACTCTGCAAAAAAAGATATTCAAGTGTATTTCATTGCAAGATATTTTTGCCAAACTTAAAACTCCAAGCACAATTTTCAGAAGTTCCCCAGTAACAATGAAGAACATCAATACTACTGGCCTATATAACCCATAAGAATTGTCATCAAATTGAGTTAAAAGCACTCAGTCTCAGAGATTTAAATAAAATTCTAAACATAAAGAAAGCAGGGCCACTTAAAATTGGAAGAAAAAAGACAACCATTTTGGCTTGTTCAAGATTCTACATAGGACTAATGAAGGAAAAATTCTTAGTTTTTACTTGACAAGAAATTTAAAATGACAACAAAATACTTACTGGATAGAATTAAATCAATGTCTCAAAGATGGAGAGAAAATTTTCATAAAACTCAAAATTTAAAGCTAATCACATTTATTAATTTTAGAACAAAAAATAGGTTCATTTTTCACAACCAGAGAATCTAGTTTTATAGAAGAAAGGCTAAGATGAAAGAATAAAGAAGATAATAGTATCCCATTAAGTGGTACATATTATCCTAAGGATAAGAAGGTAAAATCAAATTGAACCTGAAGCAAAAGATTTAGTTAGTTCAATATCCTTACTACTTAAGATTCCTCATGAAACTAGCAAAAAACAAATCCTGCTTCTAGCTCAAATTACAAGAAACATCTCCATTAATGTGAGCTAGTCACAATCTACTTCTTATGACTAGTTACCTCAACAATTTAACAATACATTATAGAACTTGATTATAGAAAAAACTACTTAGTGTATACCAAAAGCAAAGTTAAATAAGTATGAAATCTACTACATCATGTCAATAGGCTATTTTTGCTTTACTTGTGCTTAAAATCAATAGAATCCATACCAACGACATAGTTATATATTAATGAAGACTTAAGAGATGTTCAATACACATGATACTGCAATTGAGTATTGCTTTCCATTGAATTTTCTTTTCACAAAGTGCTAAACTTAATCAATCTCAGTTCCTCAATACGGAACAATCTTCAAACTTCAACTCCTAAAAGACCAACATTTGGATACTATTCATGAACCTAACTGATTTCCATATCTAGAAGTCTTATTGTACAACAATCCTAAGGCTATTAATAAGTAAAATGAACATTTGGAGAATCTTTGTCCACAATTTGTGAAATAGTCTATGCAAGAGAATATCTCTAATTACAGAGTCTTATTTTCCTGTGTTTAGGACATTCTGCAAGAATGAAATGCAGAATTTAAAAAACCTTTCATATCAAAATTCAAGATAGAGTTTGTTTTTATATATTAGCTAACAAGTCATGAAGAATAAGATAAGTGCATATTCATCTTTTCTATAAAAATTTATGCTTCTAAATTTTCAGGCATTTAAACAATGAATCTCTGAGGAGAATTGTATTAGTACCTTCCAGTAAATCCTCAACAACAAACCTTTCCCCTATATGCTAAACATAGAGATGTAGGGATGTTAGTAATAACTGTCCAACATAAATAAATAAATAAAAGAAATTGAAACTCACACCATTATAAGTAGTATTAAAGTAGGAAATATTTATCCCCTCTAAGACTACAATTATTTGTGTTCCCAAAATGCAAACCATAGAATTTCCCACCCAGTCCACCAGTGTTGCAATGGCTCCACTGTGCAATGAATTCCCATCTTTGTTATGATTCGCCCCTCCCCCAACACACCCACACACAGAGAAAATGAAAATGAGTAGATCTCCCTTCTCAAAATTAAAGTTTAGCTAAGTGTTAGCCCTAAAGGCTTTCTTTTAGGTTTTGATTTATGACAAACGTCGATATGGACTAACGTGTCAATTTATTGTGATAGGATATGTTTGACATTTATTTTTCTAAAGTCTTTAGATAAGAATTGTTGGCAACTCCTTCGACACTGATTTCAAGATTAGAAGATCAAATGTGAAAATCACAGTATGAGGAGTTATATATCAAGGAAGCTCTTTATAAGAACATTAGATGAGGAAGTGTCATTAAGGTATATCTATTATTTCCTATGTCTTCTTATCTTTTGATTCATTTGACTTCACCTTGAAGCTTCAAAGGAGATGTTTCTCAAAGATTTTAAAATTCATAGAATTTTGGATGGAATAATTTGAATCCAAAAGGTCCATCCAAAATCCTATAAACCAGGTCAAAGAATTTCTATCAGGGATGTGCCATTTTGGACTTAACTTTTAGATGCATCTTCGTCCAAAACCCGAGTCCAAAACTCGGATGAGTTTAAACAGAAAAATTTATAGCTATTTTTATTATGACCGTTGGCACTCCACTTTTTGGCTCTATAAATAGCCTTTAAAGCAAGATTACAAGTAAGATTTTTGAAACATTCATCTTAGAAACACTATTGCTTAATATTTTCAAAAATCTCCTTTTATTTTAAGCTTCAAAGTGAGTTCATTGTGTATCAAAGATAAAAATATTTTGTGGCTTGTATCTGAGAGAATATCTGCTCAAGTAAGTGAGCTTATCTCTGTTATGTTGATTTTCAATTCTCTGTTGTAAGTGCAAGGTTGTGTGGTAAAACCCATAAGGGTGATCCTTATTGTGTGTATGTTCAAGGTTGTGGTGTAAAACCCATAGGGGTGAGCCTTGATGTGTTTGAGAGGTTGTGTAAAACCTAGTGTGGTGATTCTCTCTTGTATGTGGCTGTTTCATTAAGTGAGGTTAATGAAATAGGGTTGAAAATCCTTAAGTGTGAGGCTTAAGGTAGTGGACGTAGATCATTGTGATCGAACCACTATACATCTCTTGTCTCATTTTAATTCAGTGGTTCTTATACTATTTTTATGTTCTTTCACTGTCCAAATCTGGATACACATCTACGAGTGCTTGGACAGCTTTCAATGCATCAATAAAGTCAGTCCAAGTATCTTGGTGATCATCCTTGTTCAGCATTTTAGACTCTTCGAAAAAATTATTTTTGCTTGCCAAAAACCTTATTCACCCCCCTCTAAGGTTTTTCATTTGGTATCAAAGTGAGGTCTACATACTCTTGGTTTAATAGCCTTGTAGAAAAGATCTTAATGGCAGGCTCATCCTCTCTTCCATATGTTGAAGGGTCTTCAACAAATCGTCCTCCTTTGTTTAATGGAAGCAACTATACTTTCTGGAAAAATAAAATAAAAATTTATGTGTGTTCTATTAACTTCGAGTTATGGAGTTTAATAGAGAATGGTCCTTTTATTCCATCAAAGATGATTGATGGCATAAAAATACCTAAATAGAATGACGAGTATAGTATGGAAGACAATGCGAAAATGACTCTAAATTTTCAAGATATGAACATTTTATGTTATGCTCTAGATGCGACTGAATACAACCGTGTTAGTGGTTGTGATTCAGCCCATGATATGTAGAGATTGCTAGAAGTCACCCATGAGGGGACTAATCAAGTCAAAGAATCAAAACTAGGGCTTCTTATTCATGATTATGAATTATTTACTATGAAGCCAAATGAAAGTATTACTGATATGTTCACAAGATTTACTAATATCTCAAATGGTTTGAAAGCTTACAGAAAGGTTTATTCCCTTGGAGAACAAAATCGGAAAATTCTTGATGCTTTATCAAAAAGTTGGCAGCCTAAAACTCTTACTGTAGAAGAATCCAAGGATTTGAAATCCTTACCTACTAAAGTGTTGATCGGATCTCTTTTAACTCATGAGTGAATCTGATGATCATTATAGAGGCAAAAAAGGGATTGCTCTAAAGGCTGAAAATGATGATGGAGAAACAAGTTCTTCGGAAAGCAGTGAAGGCATGGAAATGGACAGTAATGACTTAGCAATGATAGCAAAAAAAATTCAGAAGGTTGTTCAAAGGAAACTACAAACGAGGAAGGAAGCTTATAAGAAAGAAATGATAAACCTTCGGCTTCAAACCTCAATACTTTGAATGTAAAAGCACATATCACTTTATTGCAGACTGTCCGGTTGCAAAAGGAAATGAAGGAAAATTGTCTAAGAAAAGGAAAGACCTGAAGGTTAAGAAATGTAAAGGATTGATGGGAGCTTGGGACTTAAATGAAGAATCTGGAGATGAAGAATCCGAGGAAGAAACTGCCAACATTTACTTCATGGCTTTGGAGAATGAGGTAAACTTTTCAATATTAGAATGCATGTCTAATTTGCATACATCTATGACTGAAAAGCATGTTGATCCTAATGAGTTGTTATGTGATATGTTTTATGAATTAAAAAAACTATCCAGAAAAAATAAAGATTTAAAGTTGAAGGTAAATTGTTTGATGAAAGAAAATGAAGCTTTGTTGAATGTCTACGAAATATCTCTTGAAACACATACGTGTGCTATAATTGAGAAAGATGTGATCATGACTGTCTTACATCATGCATCTCTAGAAAATAAAAACCTATATGATAAAATTCAAACTCTTGAATGCATTGTTAGCACCTTTGATGATATGAAAATTAGAGTAAATGATCTTACCAACTGCATTGAGAAATTCACAAATGATAAAAGCAATCTAGAAAAACTTCTCGGAACTCAACATCATTTTGGTAATCGAAGTGGCTTAGGATATTACCATGAGGATAAAGATAAAACTTGTATGCCCAGATTTGTTTATGCTGGAAATCGAAGTGGCTTAGAATATAAACATGATGATAATGACAAAACTTGCATGCCCAGTTTTGTTTATGTTGGAAATCGAAGTGGCTTAGAATATAAACATGAGGATAAAGACAAAATTTGCAAGCCCAGATTTAGTTTAATGGGAAATCAAAGTGGGTTAGGACATGAACATAAGAATAACTACAAAAAGAACAAGTTTCAGTTTGCTAAACTTACTTACAGCACATACAAGGCATGCACGTATTGTACAAAACCTGGACATATAGTTTCAAGATGTCTTGTTAAAAGAAAAGTGGAATCCGGTGGAGCTACCTTCTGGAAAATCAAAGAAAATGTTACTAACCTTCATAGACCCAAGAAAGTGTGGGTACCAAAAATCATCTCTTCTTCTTATGTATAGGCAGGTCTTTAAGCTTTACCAAGTGGTTCTTGGATAGCAGTTGTTCAAGACATATGACTGAAAATGCAGCTTTGTTAGAAGATATTCAGACAACAAATAAAGGATTTGTTACATTTGGAGACAAGAAGAAAGGGAAGATTCTCGGCATTGGTAATATTGGTAAAGGTTCCTTAACATTTATAAAGCAAGTCTTACTTATTGATGATTTAAAATATAATCTGCTCAGCATTAGCCAACTTAGTGATAATTGTTGCAAAGTTATTTTTAAAAAAGATTCTTGCTCTATACTTGATAGTGGAAATCTTGAAACTATCTTTACTGCCAAACGCATGGGAAATGTGTATGTGTTTTATCTCAATGACCTTGTAGCTAATGGAATTAGATGTCTATGCGTACATGACAATGATGGCTATCTTTGGCATAGAAGATTAGGTCATGTATCCTTTAATTTGTTAAACAAACTATCCTCAAAAGAACTTGTTAGAGGGCTTTCAAAAATGAAATTTGATAAACACAAAATCTGTGATGCATGTCAATTTGGAAAGCAAATCAAAACCTCTTTTAAACAAAAGAAAATAATTTCTACCTCAAAACCACTTGAATTAGTTCATATGGATTTATTTGGACCTATGAGGACTGCTAGTCTTGGGGGTAAAAAATATGCATATGTAATTGTTGATGATTTTTCTAGATTTACCTGGATATTATTTCTTGGACAAAAAGATGAAGCCTTTACTGAATTTTCAAAACTGATTAAGCGCGTCCAAAACTCGATTAGATGCAAACTAATTTCTATTAGAAGTGACAATGGAAAAGAATTTTGTAACAGTGAATTTACTCACTTCTGTGATGAAAATGGAGTCTTTCATAATTTTTCAGCAGCTAAAACTCCTCAACAGAATGGTGTTGTTAAAAGGAAAAATCGGACCTTACAAGAAATGGCTAGATCAATGCTTTGTGAAAATGTTCTTCCAAAAAACTTTTGGGCGGAAGCTGTTAACACAGCATGCTATACAGTAAACCAAGTTATGTTAAGACCATTTTTAAGAAAAACTCCTTTTGAACTTATGTTTAACAAAACTCCTTCTATCTCTTATTTTAAAGTTTTTGGATGTAAATGTTTCATTCTAAATACAAGAGATAATCTTGGAAAATTTGATAGCAAGTCCGATGAGGCTATATTTCTTGGATATTCTTCCAACAAGAAAGCTTATAGAGTATACAATAAAAGAACACTTTGTGTGGAGAAATCTGTGCATGTTGTATTTGATGAATCTAACATTTATACTTCAAAAAGAGATGACGATGATGTAGGAAATTCAAATGAAGTTAAGTTAGATCAGGTTAAAGCTCCATCATTAGATATTCATGTAAAAGAAGAGGAAATTGAAGAATTGCAGAAAGAACAAGAGAGAAAACAAACTAAAGCTTTTGCAAATCATCAATTGCCAAAGGATTGGAAATACAAATCTGGCCATCCAAATGAGCAAATTATTGGAGATCCAAACCAATGAGTTAAAATTCGACGGTATTTTATCGACAACTTTGCTCTTCTTTCAAATATTGAACCTAACAACATTGATATTGCATTACATGATGAATTTCAGATTATTGCCATGCAAGAAGAGTTAAATCAATTCGAAAGAAATCAAGTTTGGAAACTTGTTCCTAGACCGCATGATCATCCTATTATTGGAACAAAATGGTTTTTAGAAATAAACTTGATGAAAATGGAGCTGTAATTAGAAACAAAGCTAGAGTAGTAGCTCAAGGATTTAATCAAGAGGAAGGCGTTGACTATGATGAAACATTCGCTCTTGTTGCTGATTAGAATCAATACGGATGTTACTTACCTTTGCATCCTTTAAAAATTTCATGCTCTATCAAATGGATGTCAAAAGTGCTTTCCTAAACGGCTTTATTGAAGAAGTGCACGTTGAGCAGCCACCTGATTTTACTCATGAGCTTTTTCCAAATAATGTTTTCAAACTCTCTAAAGCTCTTTATAGGTTAAAATAAGCTCCAATAGCTTGGTATGAAAGGTTTTGTGGTTTCCTAATCTCAAAAGGATTTTCTAGAGGCTTAATTGATAATACATTGTTCATCAAATCTGATTGTTCTGGTGACTTACTAATTGTCCGAATCTATGTTGATGATATTATTTTTGGCGCTACTAATGACTCCTTATGCAAGATGTTTGCTAAGACTATGCAGCAAGAATTTAAAATGAGTATGATGGGAGAGTTGAACTTCTTTCTCGGACTGCAAATTAAGCAAACTAAAGATAGAATCTTCATAAACCAAGCAAAATATGTCAAAGAGTTGCTCAAAAGGTTTGGAATGAAATAAGCAAAGGAAATCAGCACACCTATGAGTACGTCCATAAAACTTGACCAAGATGAAAAGAGTAAGAAGGTAGATGAACGAAAATATAGAGGTATGATTGGAATTCTACTATATCGTATTGCTAGTCAACCAGATATCATGTTTTCAGTATGTCTTTGTGCTCGATTTCAATATTGTCCAAAGGAATCACATTTAAGTGCAGTTAAACGCATACTTCAATATCTGATTGGGACACATGATTTTAGATTATGGTATCCACGTACTAACACTTTTAATCTTATAGGATATACTGCTGCAGATTATGAAGGGTGTAAAGTTGAAAGAAAAAGTACTAGTGGCCATTGTCAATTTCTTGGACACTCACTAGTATCATGGCATAGTAAAAAATAAGCTTGCGTATCATTATCCACCACTGAGGCTGAATATATTGCAACAGGAAGTTGTTGTGCTCAAATCTTATGGATGAAGAATACTCTGCAAGATTTTAATCTAAATTTTAATTGTGTACCTATAATGTGTGATAATACAAGTGCTATCAATCTAACAAAAAATCCAGTGCAACATTCGAGAACAAAGCATATTGAAGTCAAACATCACTTCATTGGAGACCATGTACTCAAATAAGATGTATGTGTTGAATATGTCTCAACGAATGAATAACTAGCAAATATCTGCACTAAACCTCTAGCTGAGGAAAGATTCAACCACTTAAGAAGTTTGGGAATTACAAGAATTTGAAAACTAACCATGTGGTATAAGTCTTTCTTGTGCAAGATTTGTGAAGAGAAATGGTTTTGGAAACAAAGTTCTACATCCAAAATACCTCGTTCTTTGTTTTGGACGTAGTGCTAGAATCCAATTCCCACATCCAAAATGTATTTCAGGAAAACACTCTTTTGGATGTTGATTTCGAACCTGGTCTTGTTCCAAAATCAATGCATAATATTCTTTTATTCCAAATTTCGAGTTTCAAAAAATGGTTTGCGCATTTTTCAAAACTCCTCAGAAAAACATATGTTTCAAGGCACTTTGTTTTCACACTATCCTAGACATTCAAAGCTTTTTGGTTTTCTCTCATTCAAAACCCTTAAAACTATTCTTCTTCCAAAATAATTCCTCCGTGCTCTTCTTTTCTGAAAAAGCCTTGAAAAAGCTTAAATCTTTCAATGGCAAAAACTAAATCTACCATTCCAAGACCGAAGAAGGGGGAGAAATCATCTCATGTGAAAAAGAAAGTGACTTCTGGTTCATCAAAGAGCAAAACTAAAGAAGCTTCTCCTCAACCTCACTTCTCGGCTTCTCATTATGATTTGTCTAAATCATCCTCTGAACAACTGAGTTCTGCAAATTAGGTACCCCAATTTCTCGACTCAAAATGTGAATCTGAATACAATAACTGGGTCTTTAGAAATAGAACTATTATTTCTAGTTATCGAGTAAACCACTTAGCTTTTCTGAACTTATCAAATATTCTGGATATGTTTGATCATGTCAGATGGGGAAGTTTGCTATCCATTGATGAGAAAATCTACACTTTATTAGTCTGGGAATTTTATGCAAATTTGAGAAAGGGTAAACTAGAAGAAATAGAGGGAGGATTCATGATTAGGTGGTATGTAACAAGGGTGTAAGGAAAAGATTTTGAATTCAACCATAGAATGCTTAATAGAATATGCGATGTTCGTGATGTTAGGTTTCAGTATTTTGAGTTGAACAAATTTCCTGTAGGAAATGAAATTTTTAATCTAAAAATTTTTGAGAAGTTGTTTACTGGTGGAAAAAAGCTTTGAAAACTCTAGAAATCGCAGTTCTAAATGGTTGAACGAATTGAGTAGAATCCTTCATCATATGGTATCTACCATTGTTGTACCCAATTCCGGTCATAAGACCTCTGTTAGCATACTTCAAATGGTGGTCATGATAGCTTTAGCTGAGGGGAGACAGATTAACTTTGGATTTCTGGCAACAAAGTTAATGTTGCAGTCTAGAAATACTTCTAGCAAGGCTCTTCCGTTTAGAAATTTATTGGCCAAAGTCTTCAGATTTTTCAATATTGATTTAAATTCTGTTACTTGTGATCCTTCAAGAATAAATGTTTACAACTATGACTCCTTTGAAATGATGGCGTATGTTAGGGAGGGAAATTCGTGGAAATTATTGAGAGAATCTATTGGAAAAGAAAGGAAAAATTTGATAAAGATCAAGGCAGAAGGGAAGTCAGGGACCAAAAGAAAATTTGATGAGGAAGAAACTGTTCTTGACTCTGGCCTATCTGAGAATATTTTGACCGCAATCAGTTCTTTTGCAGAGAAATTGGAATCTCTTAGCTTAGAAATCAAAATCTTAGAGAACAGAATTTCTGTCATTGAAAATTCTGCTAAGCCTTCTGCCTCTAAATCTAATCATGACAAGGATGAACAATCTTCAGAGGACAAGGCTGAACCGCCTGCAGATGTCAAGGTTCCTTCTCCTGAACCCTCTCCTATACCATATCCACAGCATTCTCCCATTCAGAAGACAAATATTCCTATTCCTTCTCCCAAGCCCAAACCTTCTGGCAAAAGACAAAAGCATGTGGTTGTAAAGCGCAAGTCTAACAGAATTACTGGTCAGTTTTCAAGGAATGGGGCTGGATCCAAGTCTAAAATGATCAATATTTCCTAGACTGTTTACTTGGGTAGCACAATGGGCTGATAAACAACTTACTTTCTGCACCCGTTGAACAATTTATTTTCAGTCATTTACATTTCTATTTGTGGATAATTACTGATACTTGTTTAAGTTAAATTCTCTATCCTGCCTATTGTCTATCTAATGTCTATTAACTGCATAATATTTCTCTGTTTGCTATGCTTCTTTTTTATTGATGATAAAGGGGGAGAAATAGAAATGTGTCTGAAGATACTGTGGGGAATGTGTCTGAAGATATTATTGGGGCAGTAAGTGTCTGAAGATATTATTGGGGTAGTAAGAATATTATGGGTTGTCTGATGATCTAAAGAGAGAGAAAATGATAGTGAATATTAAGGGGGAGTTACTATAAAAATCTGTGAAAATACTGCTGTAAAAATGTTGAATGTTGGTCTGTGAAAATATTATGGTCTGCATAACTGTCGACATGATGTTGTTTGCATTCACCAGGAAGAAAGAAATATGCTAGTCTAAAAATGTTATAGTCTGCATAAATGCTGTATGAAATTGTTGGTATGCAATAACTGATAGAAAATGTAAAGTCTGTATGTTACGACTACATATGAATTTGATCTACATGTTGATATCCAAAATAAAATGTTATGGGTTCTGCATAATAATCTGATATGAATTCAATATAACTGATGAACTAAAATTGGACTGTTAATGTATGGTTTTTTGATCTGCGAAGTAACTGCTATGGAAATTGAAATCATAAAACTGCTGTATAAACAGTTATTGAATTCCGAAATAACTGCATGAACCATTTATATGAACAGTTGTGCAGTTAAATCACTGTGATGAAAATTTCTGATTCACTGTTCACAAAATTTTTCTGAAAAATTCCTTAGTTTGTGAAGTTCAATTTTATTCAATAACATAGATTTCTGAATGATAATTGTATCTTTGAAACAAAATTCTGTGATTTTTGGTGCATCGAGTCAAGGGGAGTTTTGGACTCAAATACTTCGTATCCAAAATAAATATTCTTATAAGCAGTTTTTGAAAAATGTTTTGCACATCCAAAAGCCCTATCCAAATGATATTCTGAAAACACACATTCTTCCAAAACAATTTTGGATACACTTTCTGGATGAATAAATCGTTACTTCTTCTTATCCCTCTTATGTTCGAAATTGCCACATAAGCATATATTTAGGGGAAGCATATTAGCATTTTATCTCTATCAAATTACTCTGAATATTTATATAGAGATATGATATGCTTTAGGATCATTGAGATTTGTTTACAGAT
The DNA here is from genome assembly GCA_026120185.1 of Voacanga thouarsii. Taxonomy (NCBI): domain Eukaryota; kingdom Viridiplantae; phylum Streptophyta; class Magnoliopsida; order Gentianales; family Apocynaceae; genus Voacanga; species Voacanga thouarsii. Next base: position 901,466 of record JANUWF010001766.1, read on the forward strand.
TTTTGATCATAAGATCTCTATGAGACCTATACTGTAAGATTACATTTATTTACTCAACATGTTCTCTCTATTTACATATCAACTGTGTTATGTTTGTCATCACTTAAAAAGGGGAGATTGTTAGCCCTAAGGGCTTTCTTTTATGTTTTGATTTATGACAAACGTCGATATAGACTAACGTGTCAATTTATTGTGATAGGACATTTTTGACATTTATTCTTCTAAAGTCTTCATATAAGAATTGTTGGCAACTCCTTCGACACTGATTTCAAGATTAGAAGATCAAATGCGAAAATCACAGTATGAGGAGTTATATATCAAGGAAGCTCCTTATGAAGAATATTAGACTAGGAAGTGTCATTAAGATATATCTATTATTTCCCATGTCTTCTTATCTTTTGATTCATTCGACTTCACCTTGAAGCTTCAAAGGAGATGTTTCTCAAAGATTTTAAACTTCACAGAATTTTGGATGGAACAGTTTGAATCCAAAAGGTTCATCCAAAATCCTATAAACCAGATCAAAGAATTTATGTCAGGGATGTACCATTTTGGACTTAACTTTTGGATGCATCTTCGTCCAAAACTCGAATCCAAAACTCGGATGAGTTTAAACAGGAAAATTTATAGCCGTTTTTTTTATGACCGTTGGCACTCCATTTTTTTGCTCTATAAATAGCCTTTAAAGTAAGATTACAAGTAAGATTTTTGAAACATTCATCTTAGAAACACTATTGCTTAATATTTTCAAAAATCTCCTTTTATCTTAAGCTTCAAAGTGAGTTCATTGTGTATCAAAGATAAAAGTATTTTGTGGCTTGTATCTGAGAGAATATCTGCTTAAGTAAGTGAGCTTATCTTTGTTCTGTTGATTTTCAATTCTCTGTTGTAAGTGTAAGGTTGTGTGGTAAAACCCATAGGGGTGATCCTTGTGTTGTTGTAAGTGCAAGGTTGTGTGGTAAAACCTATAGGGGTGATCCTTGTTGTGTGTATGTTCAAGGCTGTGGTGTAAAACCCATAGGGATGATCCTTGTTGTGTGTATGTTCAAGGTTGTGGTGTAAAACCCATAGGGGTGAGCCTTGATGTATTTGAGAGGTTGTGTAAAACCTAGTATAGTGATCCTCTCTTGTATGTGGCTGTTTCATTAAGTGAGGTTAATGAAATAGGGTTGAAAATCCTTAAGTGTGGGGCTTAAAGTAGTGGACGTAGATCATTGTGATCGAACCACTATACATCTCTTGTCTCAATTTAATTCAGTGGTTCTTGTACTATTTTTATGTTCTTTCACTGTCTAAATCTAGATACACATCTATGAGTGCTTGGACAGCTTTCAATGCATCAATAAAGTCAGTTCAAGTATCTTGGTGATCATCCTTGTTCAGCATTTTAGACTCTTCGAAAAAATTGTTTTTGCTTGCCAAAAACCTTATTCACTCCCCCTCTAAGGTTTTTCACTAAGTTTCCTCCATGTTCCAACTCTTGTTTTAGAAACTATTGCACAAATCCCAAACCACAATACTGATTAATTAGTTGGATGCAGAAGCTCGTAACGATTAGCAAAATAGTTGTTTAAAATTTTGCCATATACATGGTCAAAAATTCATTGCTAAATGCTCTTTTTTTTTTCCAACTTAATAATTGGAAATAACTCATTTAAAGCTTTAAAAAATGTCAGTATTTCGTTGAATATCTAGAAAACTGAAGGAACCAGCATTTATTTTATCTTTGATAACTTGAAAAATAAGTCTCAGAACTTTGTTTGATTTCTGCTCAAAGTGATACTTTTATACTTTATCCTTCTGGATTTAACATTGTCCACAAAGATATCTAGTCGAGAAAAAAGTTCTACCCAAATCAAATTTTGCAATAATAATAATAAAAAAAAGAACTTAGGAAGCCATTTCAAAATAAAAAACAAAAACATTACAGAACCAAACTTTCCATTTGGTCAAAAGATAAAAGATTGCTTTACAATTCCTAAAGGCCAAAGTAATAAACTCAACAACACCACCACCGATACCTATTAACATTACTAGTTATATTGAAATGATTAAAAAAAAAAAACACCACAACTAGTACCCAAAACACAACTTAAAACAAATCAAATAGATGACCAACAATCAGTAGAGTTGTAGAGCATTTAGAAGCCACAACGGAGACAGAGGACAAGGTGGAGGGTGGACTCCTTCTGGATGTTGTAATCGGCCTTCAAAATATTAATCTAACTTATACATACCTGAAATGAAAATTCTTGTAAAATTGAAAAGTAGTTCACAATAACTACAAAGAGGGAACAGTTGAAACTTTGCTATTCGAAAGATCAAGAGGAAGATTCTGTCTAACACCCACACTATCTAGATCTTTGTTCATAGCATTTCCATAGCTCTTGTTCAATTGAGGAGATGGTATATGCGGTTTGAATTTTAATCTTTTAGAGGGTCGTAGAGGATTGCGTTTGAAAGGGAGAGAAGGGTTTGACAAGGGATGGGTTTCAACGGGTTGAGAAGTTAAGAAAGGGACGGATTTGTGGGGGAAAATTGGGAAAGTTCTCTGACTTTACATTTCAATCTCCCGGACTTTTTCTATGGGTAGCGCTCGGTTTTTACGATAGGTTCTTTTTTTTTTTGGTAAAATATCTACTATAATATTTTAATAATGTCATAATAGGTAACTAAAGATCTAAAGAAAAAAAATAATATCATGAAAAAATTGGAAATATCACAATATAATTCTAAAAATATATTAAATTCCACATTGATAAGTAATTAAATAAGACGGTATAGTTTTTATGAAGTCTATTATGGCATTTCAAACGAAACATCACAAAACATAATTTCTAATGACATATTAATCAAAACGTCACAATAAATATGTCATAATAGCACATTTTTCTAGTAGTGTTAGTTTATGGAGGACAAGAAGGCGAGCTAGTTGTAAATGGTTACACTGGTGCTAGTGTTTAGTCTAACATAGATGATTACAAATCACAATCAAGTTTTCTATTTTGTTTGAATGGAGGTACTGTAAGCTGAAAAAGTTCAAAGCAAGACACCGTGGCTGATTCTACTACAGAAGTTGAGTACGTAGCTGCCTCAGCTGCAACTAAAGAAGCAGTTTGGATCAAAAAGTTCATTACAGAAATAGATGTAGTTCTTAATATTGTGAATCCAGTGGATCTTTATTGTGACAATAATGGAACCATTGCGCAAGCTAAAGAACCAAGATCACATCAGTGATCCAAACATATACTTTGACATTTTCATCTCTAGAGGATATATAAAAGTATGCAAGGTATCAACTGATGATAATGTTGCAGATCCACTGACAAATCCTTTCTCATCGTCTAAACATGATAGTCATACTAGATCAATAGGATTACGGTTTATGTCAAATTATATTTAGTGCAAGTGGGAGATTGTTGAGGATATGCCTTAAAATAATTTGTACTTATACTATTATCATTATGTATTTTGTAATAATATGAGGCATTTCTTTTCATAAATAGTGCATTTAGTTTTATGGTCATCAAGTACGTGACATGATAGTAAAACCCTATAACAAATAAAATGACTATTCTTAAATTGTTCCTGGTCGATTATTATTAGTGAAATAATAATAAATTAATATTTGTATATTTGTGATTTTATGGCTATGTTTAACTAGTCATAGATATATGAGATATCAAATCAAAATGTAAATATATGTTAGAGAACATTGTATTGGACATAACCCACTGTGAGAGTACTTCATGTGACATATCACAAATACTTTCTAGCTATAATGATATTAGAAGTCTTTCGACTTGAATTAATCATAGTTAACTTGATAAATTCCACTACAAAAAAAAAAAATCCCTATTTGCAACGGCCAAATCCGTCACAAATCTATTGCAGATAGTGCTTTGCAACGGATTTGCGATGGAAATGGCCGTCGCAAATAAGAGCATTGCAAACAGCGACAGAAAACTAAATCCGTTGCAAAAAACAACACATTTGCGACGGCCAAATCTCTGGTCAACCAAATTAATATAAGCAACATTTTTGCTTCAGAATTGCGACGGATTTTAAAAATCATCACAAATCCGTAGCAACTTAAGAGGGATTTGCGAGGAAATAATTGAAAAAAAAATAAAATGTGGAAAAAATCCGTTGCAAATCTGTCGTAACTCCGTAGCAAGTTACGACAGATTTGCAACAAAATATTTTCATGGATAAAAAATAAAATGGAAAAAAGTCCATCGCAAATCCGTTACAACTTGGGAGGGATTTGTGACGGAATATTTGGAAATTAAAATAAAATGTGAAGAACGCCGTCGACGGATAATATACAATGGAAAAAAAAATTCCGTCGCAAATCCATAGCAAAGAGCTACGGATTTGCGACGGCATAATTACATATTTAAAATAAACGAAAAAATATCCGTTGCAACTTAAGAGGGATTTGTGATTGAATTTTTGGAAATTAAAATAAAATGTGGAGAATGCTGTCGCAAATCTGTAGCAAATAGCTATGAATTTGTGACGGATAACACACAATGGAAAGACGTCCGTCGCAAATCCGCAACAGATTGTTACGAATTTGTGACAGAATAATTACATTAAAATATATCTATCGCAAATTCATAGCAACTTCAGTCAGTTTTGCGACGAAATAATTACAAATAAAAAAAATTAAAAAAATCCGCTGCAAGTTAAGACCGAATTTGCGTCATAATTAATTTTAAATAAATAAATTTAAAAAACCTGTGACAAATATTTAAGCAAATTTTCTCTTAAATATCAAATCTGTAATGTTTTTTAATATGAAAAAATCTAATAAAACAAATAAAATTTTGAAGCCAATAATAAATTACAACATGCCAAATCATAAAGTAAAACTACAATAATCCAAGCATGTGTATACACATAAGTATCACAGTAGATAAATAATGTAAAAAATACAATCATGTAGCTAAAGGATTAGGAGCACTAGCTGAAGGAGGAGCGGGAGGACCATCAAACCCAGTACTAGGACTGGGGTGATGATCAGGTGGGGAAACAAATAAATAATCGTCCTTGTCCTCATCCTCATCCACGTCCTCGTCCTCAAACACCGAAGACATCTGTGGCACAACAACTCCTATCTTCTCAGACATAACTATCATCCAAGAAGTGATTCCCCCAACTTTATGCTCAAAATTTTTCTTAATCCTCTCCTCACGATGCTTGTACTTATCCTTGCGACTCCTCTCTCGATGCTGAACCCTAGTCTCAACTATCTGGTCAACATCAACAGGAGTGGATGAAGATGATCCTAATAGATAAGACTGATGCATCTACTCCATAATGCGAGTAGCCTCTGATCCCAATCTGTAGACAAGACCCTTGTTGAATCCGTCAACTGCCTTAATGATATTGGCCTTGTCATTTGGCATAGCAATGGAGTCGACGGACCCACTACACTCCATTTGAGAGTAGCGCTCCTTGGTGACATTTGCCTCCTCCTGAAATAACATGAGTTTATAAAAATTAAAAAAAGAATAACAATAAGTAATGTAAGAATAAATTATTTTTACTAATATCTTCTACGGACGCTCGCCCACAAACTGACCCTGTCTTGCTCCGTTCTGAAATATATGTAGTTTTTTGAACATGTCCAGATAGCTAAATGTGTCCCCTTCACGTCTCCTCTATAGTGAAATTAATAGAAAAGAATATTATTTCGAATACGATAAAGAAGATTGAAACAATTATGAAATATACAAAAGTTAATAAAATTAAATTTAACATGCATTCCTTGTGCTCAATAAAAGAGATGGAACCTCCTGTGTGAGTGATACCGCAACGAGACCGATTTTCCTTTGCAGACTGCATGATTCGTCGATACTTTGGATCTAACCAATATTTTTTCATCTCCTGTCCAATTAGTTGGATCAATCCAAGTCGGACATGAATTAGCAGGTGTGATCTTTCGGGTCCTCGACAAAGTATCGGAAAGCCTTCTTGCACACTTCTTTTCCCAATTTCTCCGTATCTGGGGACCATGCTCAAGAGCCTAATGAAATAACTTCTGCAAATACAGTAAATCATCACCGTTAAAGTTTAAATTAATAGTTTAAAGTAAATCAGTTTGCAAATGCAACAAATGACATCTGAGTATATAAGTTTCAATAACATATACATGAGATTAAATTTGTAAGAAAGTAAAAGAAACATACTCCCCACTCATCGAACCACATGTCCCGAACGTGTATCGGGACATGTGAGTATGTAGCGTATGAACCATTGAATTGTCTCTTGAATATGTCTTGAATCTCTTTCACACATTTATCTGAACCAACAAACCTATTTTATATAACCAGAAAGGAAAGTAATATGATTATTAAGAAGATATACTGAATTGAAAATCAATCAATAATTATAAATTACTCACCCATCTCCTTGAGGAATAATCATAGGTCGGGGGGTTTGTGGCCTGTAATCCTATATGGTGTGATGCAGAAGTAGGAGCTTCTGCTGGAGAAGCACCTCTTGATTGTGAAGGTGAAAGAAAAATCATTTATGGTATGGAGAGGCGCGGTGCGTGTGACAGTGATGAGGTGTCAGAAGGATGAGTATGTTGGTCCGTTCCAGCACCTCCAGAAGACTGTCCATGGCCAGACATCCTAATTTTGAATAAAAATATTTAAATTTCGAACATATATATATATATATATATATATATATAATATGTAGAACAAGTTATAAATGCAAATTTATAAAAAAATTTGACAAAGTCTCCCCTATAAAATCATCATTTTCCAGGCATTAATGTCACATTTAAACATATTCCAAGTATCGTCAACACATTAAACACACAAAACATGTACAACAAAACCTGTATAAAAGAATACATTTTCCATTACAAAAAATTAACTGGTAATTACTAGTCTCCACTAATATACAATTACTTTTTCATTCTCTTGTAGAATTCAGGCATGAGATAACAGGATATATAGGTTGTTCAGAATACAGAAACAAAATCCTAATGTTGCTAGCTTCCTTTGTAAGAAAAACCCAAAAGTGGTAAGCTGATTGGAAACAAAGCTTTGAGCAAAAATCTGTAATGGAAAACTAGATTTTCAACACAACAGAAACTTGTAATGGAAAACTCGTTTCCAATTTGGAGCTGGTTATTGAAAGCAACCAAACACAACCATTTATATGCCAATAACAACAACAAAAATTATGCTCCAGATAATAAAATGTGTGTTCTTTTATACAGCTTTTGTACAGGTTTTCTTTTCTAAAAAAGAAAACATCTATAATAAAAAGTCAATGTCAACAACAACAATTAACTTAAGGGTAATCACCCATTACCCAGGAGGAGTGATCACACATCACTCACGGGGAATGATCACCCATTACTCAGGGGGATCCAGTTCATATATTAGACAAAAAAATATACCTTTGGAAAAGCAAAGAACACCTGTGGAAAAGAAAATAGTAAGCATTCACTAACAGTTAACTATATTTATAATTAAAAAAAAAAAGCATACTTATGGAAAGGCAAAGAACACCTGTGGAAAAGAAAATGGTTAGCATTGACTTGTACTTAACTATATTTAAAAAAATAAAAAGGACAAAAAATAGTATAATAATTAATCATCCAATAATTAGTAAAACGTGAAAGTTTAACATAGATTATTGATCAACAATATAGGCAACCATCATAAGTGATTTAAACTTTACATCACAGACGTATAATAAATGTACTTTATTCACTCGAGTCATCCTCTGATATATATTCTTCTTCTTCCATCTCAGTCGTGCTATTTGTATTCCAGTTACCTTCGTCTTCATCTTCATCTTCGAGTTCATTTGTATCCCAAAGTAATCCTTCTTTTTGAACATCCAACAAATCACTTGTGCCCAATTCATGAGCTAAGGGATCAAGATCAACAACTAAGGAAATGCTCATTGCATTGTGAATATCCACCTCTATTTGGTAAGCTCTATCAATTACAGGTGCATCAATCACATGTCGAGCTTTTACTTTATACACAGTTAACCAATCGGATCTTGGTCATTTGCATCCTGGATATGAGGCATAGTACACTTGAGATGTATATTGAGCTAACACAAACGGATCATATTTTGGATAGCTACTCTTGCAATTAATATCAACAATTTTATACTCCTTATGTATTCTCACACCACGATTTGTTGTTTGATCGAACCAATCACATTTAAAAAGCACAACTTTTTGTGATGGATTACCAAGAAACTTAACTTCAACAATCTCTTTAAGAACCCCATAATAATCACTCTCTACTGAATCCTTTTCATCCCCCCTTAATATAAATTCCAAAATTCACTGTTTTCTTTCCTTCGGCATGTTCGTGGGTGTGAAATCTACAGCCATTAATAATGTACCCAGTATATGTTTTCACTTTTCTCGAAGATCCCCAAGCAAGATTCTTCAAACATATAGTTGACACATGGTTTTGTGGATCATTCACCTATAAAGCATATGAAATGTTCAGGTGAACATACATTAACTAACAACATATGTTCACTTGTACAAAAATTTAACTGATTTTTGAGGAGCATACATAATCTATAAACCATCCTGTGAACTCATTCTCTATCCTTCTTTGTACATCCAATTTCGATATGTTTGAGACAGAAGATCGTAAATGAGATGTGAACTCACTGTAGAAAAGAAAATTACACAATTACCAATGGATCTTATTTCTAAATATCAACAGAGTAGCTAGCATCTCACCTAATGTATGGTTGAACCTCTTCACAGTTAAGTAATATATAATTTCTTGCCACTTTGTATTCTTCATGAGAGAGGAATTGGGTTTGAATCTTTCTTAATATCTTCCTATAAATGTTACATATTGACAACGGCACTTTATCTACATCTCGCCCGACTTCACCTTCATCATTGCGAGCCATGGATACATGTTTTGTCCGCACATGTGCCTCAAAATAATAGGAGAAGAATGTAGATGTTCCCTCAACAAGATAAGCATTGCAAATTGACCCTTCTACTCAAGCCTTGTTTTTCACCTTTAACTTTAAATGAAATAAGAATCTGGCATAATTCAAAGTATGATAGTTAATAAGTATTATATAATGACTATAGCTCACCGTAGCATAATTTGAAAAATGAAAACTACCTCTCAAAAGGATACATCCATCTATATTGTATAGAACCACAAACCTTTGCTTCGTAAGGCAAATGAACCAAGAGATGTTCCATAACATAAAAAAAACCTGGAGAAAAAATCTTCTCTAACTTACATAGAAGAATCGGTATCTCTTGATCCAACTTCATCATATGAGATACAGACAATTTAAAAACACAAATGTCATGAAAAAACAGACTTAATTCTGTCAAAGTTTCCCAAACATTAGCCGCAAGGAATTTTCTAAGGGCAATCGGAAGTAATCTTTAATCTTTCCATGAAGATGTGGCAATCATGGCTTTTCATGCCAGACAACTTTAGTTCATTAAAATCAACACATCTACAAAGATTCGATGCGTATCCATCTGAAAGAATTAAACCTTTCAACCAATCAAGCAAAATTTTCTTCTGTTCTACCATCAATGTGTAACATGCTTTAGGTATTGCTATCCTCCCTTCTCCGGTGTTATACACATGTAGTTCTGGCCTATTGCAATATACTTCAACGTCATGATGGGCCTTCAAATTGTCTTTAGTTTTACCCTTCACATCCATAACTGTATTGAAGACATTATCGAACACATTCTTTTCATTATGCATTACGCCAATATTATGATGAACCAAATGCGTTAGCCAATATGGCAAATCCTAAAAAATAATCCATTTAGCCTAATTATGACTCACATATCTATCTTCCGATCTCCCAAGTTCTCTTACCGACTCTGTTATTTTCGAATACTAACAAAACATTGCTCCACAAGTCATCCTCAGTGGAATGTAGAATAGGTTGTAACATATCAGAGCCCTTATCTCTCTTAAATGATGTTGTATCCCGTCGAAATGGGTGATCCATGGGTAAGAAGCGGTGGTGGCAATCAAACCATGAGTGTTTACCACCATGTTGTAGATGAAAAGACTTTGACCTCTCCATATAATGTGGTGACGCATTTAGATTTGGATATAAAAATTATATAAAAACTAAGCATACTCCCAATCAAGTTTATATTAAAATGTTAAACCCAAATTACACATATAAGTAAGCGTACTCATCATTAACAGAGCATAGGATTCAAACGAATGTCGATCCTCAAGGAACAAGTATACATTAATCTCTTTTCTTTTATTATTTAACCGACTTAATAAAGTGAAGAAGAAATAAAATAAAAGAAAAGAAAATAAGAATGGGACTTTAGAATGAATGATAAATCCAACTTCTTGAGGCATGTTAAACTCCATACATCAACATTAGGACCATTGTTTTCCAAGAATTGAGAGGAACCTAAAAAAAATCATGTTATAAAGAGAGATTAGAATTATTAGCATGTAGAGTAGAATTGAATACCTCTCTTTCCACATTGGACAATTGGTCCTCATGTCCCCTCTCATTTCCTTGGAGATTCTCTTGTTCAAGCATATAGGCCTTTATGGCATCCTCAACAAACTTGGCTAGTTGTGTTCTTTGATAGCTCAATCATTGAGACACTTCTTCATGCTACTGAACAGATGAATTTGTATTGGCAACAAAAGAATTCACCAATGTTATTAATGACGTTTCACTAAGAACATCAATGAGAGCTTGTAATCTTGCCAATCTAGCATCATTGTAACTCCTTTGATTTTGTGCCCACAAATAGTTGTTCATGATGATATCAACCTCGCACCAAAATCAAAGAAAAGAAAAACAAACAAAAATAATAGAAAAACAAATAAAGAAAAAAATTAAAAAGGTAAAAGCAATGAATAGAAAAAAAAAACACATACACACACACACACACACACACACACACTAGATATACTCACAAGCTACCTAACCAACAAAGTCAGTGGTATTTATAATACAACATGAAGTATGTTAGTCAATTAAGTCAAAGTTAGTAAGTTAGATTACAAAGGTATACAAAAGATACACAGGATACAAAAGATGGCAACTTTTTGCGAAAAGAACAATTGTACAGATTTACATATTCACATATTTACATATTTACATGGTTAAATCAACAAAATTCAAGCTTTCATAATATTGTTCCCTGGCAACAGCGCCAAAAACTTCATGTAAAATCAAGTTTTTCAAAAACACGTCTAAAATATCCTAATCCCCGGCAACAGCGCCAAAAGCTTGATGCGTTTAGATTTGGGTATAAAAATTATATAAAAACTATGCACACTCCCAATCAAGTTTACATTAAAACGTCAAACCCAAATTATATATATGAGCAAGCGTACTCATCATTAACATAGCATAGGGTTCAAACGAGTGTCGATCCTCAAGGAACAAGTATGCATTAATCCCTTTTCTTTCATTATTTAACCGACTCAATAAAGTGAATAAGAATTATAAGGAGTGACAATAACTGGCTAACATGAATACTGCTTTCCTAACATGCCAAACGGTGATAAACCATCAATACAAAGTCCCAATCTCACATTCCACACTTCCTTTGCAAAATCTGGATGAATCCGGTCAAAGTGCTGCCAAGCCTCACCATCTCTCGGATGGCTCATGTTTCCAACTTCCAGCTTAGCCTTTGCATGCCAACTCATGTGTTTCAGCTGTAGTTTTGGATGCATTCAACCTCTGCAACCTTGGTGTAATCGAAAAGTAGTACATTTTTTTGAAAATGATCTCGAGCCTAACCCTTCTTTTTTTCCCACATTTTCTATGCACGTACCAATCATGTCTACAAAATTTGCATTATTTTAAATTGATATCATCCTAGCAATAAAGCATGCATCCATTAGTGCATGCATCTATCTTTTGAACAGGTAACCCCAACCCAGATACTAACTTCTTCATTTGATAAAAGTCATTAGGTATCTTGTTGCTTCTTGGAACTACCTCTTTCATAAGCTACACCACTTGGTTAAAAGCTTTTTTAGATACGTTATTTTTAGACTTAACATTTAGTAGCCTTGAAACTAACGAAAGCACCGAATGGTTCGTACACTCTTCCCATATGGGAGTGTCTGTTGCCCCCAACATATTATAAAACTTCTGCGCTTCCATGTTAGGAGGTTCTTCAACTTGCTTATCTAACGATCTTTCCAAATTAAAATTAGGACCCACTGCATCAATGGTCATTTTCAGATACGGATTTCTAGAACCTGAATCAACTTGAATTGTACTAGATGTTGAGGTAGACATGCTTTGATTTACATAGTAAGGTTCACCGTGACAGATCCATCGATGGTAGTTGCTAACATACCCATATCTATACAAATAGATCTCAACTTGGTCCGGAGAGTCAAATTTCATGTTCTTGCATTTTGTACAAGGACATCTGATTTTACCAGACTTGGAATTCGATAAAGCGAACGCAATGAATCCCTGCACCCCCTACTTAAATTCAGTAGTAAACCCTTTACCAGGCAACTGCCTTCTATACATCCAATTGCGATCTTCCATCTATATGTTCAACATATTATGTAACAAAGAGGTTTGACTGTGAGTTTATTTTTGTGTGCGTAAAAGGTTTAGAAAAACACTGAGTAAAATATAAAAAAAGGCTCAACAGACAATTTATTTAGTACCGTGGAAGTTGGAGGAAAGGAAAACTGATATGACGAAAGGAATGTTGGAGGAAAGATAAACAAATATGACGAAGTTTAGACATATCACTTGTGAATTTCTTGTAGATATCAGGTTTGTTGGGAAGAGTTGATTATATTGAGGACGATAATGACTGTTGTAATGATATTTGTCTTATCTTCAAGAAGAGGAGAAGTGAAATCCAGACCTCCGCAACTTTAGGGATGGCCTCCTTATGGAACAGTTAACTAAAAGTACTAAATATGATTGACAAATCTAGCAAAACAACGATCATAAATACACATTTCACTTTCAAATAGGAATATAGAATTTGCAATTCGACAATAACTATTGGCTATCTTATAGTTGTCATAGAGGCATAACACATATCAAGGAAATTGTCACTCCAATTTGCTAGTCCTAATAAATCATGTTCTTTTTGTTAGTCCTAATAAATCATGGTAAGCAAAAATGAATTCATATCTTTTGAATGTGTAGAATAAATGAGTAATTAACTTTAACCACAAACTTTAAAATTTATTTTTTATTAAAGAAAGAAAAACAGGATTTATTGAAAGCTGAACTTTAACCATAAACTTTAAAATTTATTTTTTATTAAAGAAAGAAAAACAGGATTTATTGAAAGCCAAATTTTCATCTTGAAAGCAGTAATTTTCAGCTTGAGAGTAGTAATTCATATTTACTGTAGAAAAATAGTAATACTACATACTTGAAAGCAAAATTTTCAGCTTGTAATTCCTCCGAATGTCTCTCCAATTTTTAGCTTGTGGTTCCTCCAAAATAAGATACAACAACTTCAACCAAATATATATGCTCATATTTGTAAAAAGGAAAATCATAAAAACTCAAATCTAGCAAAACAACAATCTTAAATACACCCTTTCACTTTCATATAGGTATACAGAATTTAAGCTCTATCAATCCTTTATGACAATACATTTTCAAGCTCTATCAATCCTTCTCTAATCTCCATTTATGTAACATTGTTTTCAATTTCCTCTTCACTAAATATCTAGAATGCACACAAAGCTTTTGGAGGGGGGAGATATGCCACTAGCATGAAAAAGGATAACATAGATAATGTTGTTGAGCAGGAAGTACAAGATAAAAGGTTCTTTGATTCATCATCTCTCACATGAGATGGTACAAAAAGAAAAAGCTCCTGCTATGTACTCAACATCTTTCTCAAATTTATGATCTTTCTCAAATTTTCTTTACATTAAGAAAATGCTTAGGCATTAAAATATATTGTATAAAATTAAGCTTAAGGGTAATCAACTTATTTGGAGTATCAAGATGAAAAAAAAATTGGCAGAATTTCCCTTATATACTTGACGTTTCTAGGCACCAAGCCACCACAAAATCAACAACATTAAAAAAAAAAAACATTAACTGTCACAGCAATTATTCAATAGAACTAATTAAGGGTAATCATCCATCACTCATAAGAAATGATAACCTATCACTCACGGGAATCCATTCATATAAGTTAAAAAAAGAGAAAAAAAGATGTAGTGGGTATCCGCGGGGAGGGAGAGGGGAAGAAAAGTGGAGAAAAACTGACCCATGAAGTTAATACAAAATCTTTTAGTTCATTCTCTTCAAACTCTTCTATAAAACCAATAGAATAAAGAGTCCTTAAGTTCCTAGTCCCATTATTGTCCAAACTATTTTACTTGTTAAAACCAATAGAATAAAGAGTTCACTAGCATTTACACATAAATCACTTTGATTCCTACTTCATCATACCATTTGAAGATCATTGAATTCAATCCAAATCCCCCCCCTTTTTGGTAGATTATCCCCAAAAAAAAATTGGAACAAAAAAATGAAAAATACATTATTTACCAAACTAATTTCCTAAGTTTGTTTCACCTTACTAATATCAAACAGACCATCCAACAAATTTTGATAAGTATCCAACATTCGATGAATTAAAATATATGAACTTGCTCAAATAAGTTTTGCGTCAAGAAGAATAAGTAGATAATAGCTTCAAGGTAGTCTAAAACCATACAATTACTTCCCATATCACAACAGCACAAATGTTACCAAATCATCAATACAACCAAATCAATCCACCGAATCAATTCAGCCAACTCAATCATATACCAACACAACATAATATCATAAATCACATAATTCTGAATTAATATTTTGATCTAGTTAGATTAAATAACAAAATGATCAATATTTTATAATTAAATTTATTTATATTAAATCAAAATAAAAATATATTTTTAAAAAAATATCAATTCAATTGCACTACGGTTGCCACCTATTAATAATTAATTAAAAGGGCTTCCATATTTCTAGAAATGAGGGCAAAACATAAATTAGGAAAAGACATGCGCCAGGAATGCAATTTCTTGAAAGGTTAGCAGCTGGCTTTATTTTGTTTTCAAATGGTAGTGTAATTTTGCAAAAAGATCAAGCCAATAAAAGGAGTAAATATATACCAAAAAAAAAAAACATAAACGGAAAAATTCTACAGAAGAGGCGATATTTCCAATTTCTCCATATGTAGCAAGAAAAGCTCAATTTTAAGGAGGAAAGATTAAAATAAGAAAAAGAGGGATCAGAATTCAGAATTTCATCTTACCAGCATATTCTTCTTTTGAAGGTTTTGATGGGGGGCTCGCGGGAGGGGGCTCACGGGGCTGGGGGAGCTCAGGGCCACAAGGAGAGGGGGAGATCTGGGGTGGTAGGGTGGGAGAACTCAAGGCCGTGGGCTAGGGGAGCTCGGGATGAGCTGGGGGCAGAGGCGAGAGTGGGGACTCGCGGGGAGGCGGGTGGGGACGGGTGGGGGCTCGCGCAGAGGGTGGGGAACGGTGGGGGGGGGGGGGCTGCGGGGTGGGGAACCAGCGCTAAGGGGAAAGGAGAAGGGGGAGGGGGGCTCGCGACGAGGGGAAGGGGAGAGAAATGTGTTGGTGGAGAAAAAGAGGGGGAGTGAAGAGAAATGCTGCAAATTTTATTTTATTTTTCAAATAAAAAGTTAAGAATTTAAAATAGTGGAAGAAATGAAAATTTTAAAATAAATTAAAAAGTTGGAAAAAAAAAGGAAAAAATGTCATGGCTTTTATGTACTCTTAATGACAAGAATGAACGTATTAGAAAATAAATAAATTAGAATACTTACAAAATATTTCGTCATTGTTATTTAAAATGTATAGAACAAAATTTAATACAAACCAATATAATTAATAAATTATAACAAAAAAAGAAAAAGTGGCAATTTTGTGATTTTGTGGCAAATAGCCACGAATTTACTACGGAACACACAACAAAAATTTGTATATTTCTATTCAATATAAAATTATATTATTCAATATAAAAAAATATTTTGTATATTTATATAATTTTAAAATTTTATATACTATCAATTATACTATCTTTTTAATTAAATGATTCATACATATATATGTACACACACACACACACACACACACACACATGCACATATTTATTTACATATATATGAATACACACACACACACACACGCACATAATTAATGAAATTTTCTTATTAATTAATGGAACTCCTTATTACTCAACTTATAAAACACGTAAGCTGTTCTTATCATAGTAACCATATATATTTTAACTCTAAGAAAATTATCTATAAAGAACATGTACGAATATTTTATATAATAAGTAATATTAGTAAAAAAATCATGGACATATTCCATGATAAGAACACTCATGTGTATATAGTATACAAAATTGTACAAAAAAACCTGATAAATAAGTAACTTTAAATGTATTTAGATTGAAATTATTTGGAGCGATAATTTTTTTTTTTTTTACTTCATTTTACAGAAAACACCAATCCATCGCAAATCCGTAGTATAGTTTGCGACGGATTAGCTAGATCAAGCATTTTTTTTAAATTTTTTTAAAAAATAATTTCCATCGCAAATCCCTCGCAATGGTTGAAAGGGATTTGTGGCGGCATCTTTAAATCCATCACAAATCCGCCTCAAATAATTTCCGTCGCAAATTCGTCTCTAAGTTTGCTACGAATTAGCTAGAGCAAGTTTTTTTTTTTAATTTTTTGCTTCAATTTTTTTGCGTGGGATTTGCGACGGCATCTTTAAATCTGTCGCAAATCCGTCTCTAAGTTTGCCACGGATTAGCTAGAGCAAGTATTTTTTAATTTTTTGTTTCAATTTTTTTTAAAAAATAATTTCCATCGTAAATCCCTCGCAATTGTTGCAAGGGATTTGCGACAACATCTTTAAATCTGTCGCAAATTTGCCTCAAATAATTTCCGTCGCAAATCCCTCTCTAAGTTTGCAATGGATTAGCTAGAGCAAGTATTTTTTTTTAATTTTTTGTTTCAATTTTTTTTTAAAAATAATTTCTGTCGCAAATCCCTCGCAATTGTTGAGAGGGATTTGCGACGGCATCTTTAAATCCGTCACAAATCTGCCTCAAATAATTTCTATCGCAAATCCGTCTCTAAGTTTGTGACGAATTAGCTAGAGCAACTATTTTTTAATATTTTGTTTCAATTTTTTTTAAAAATAATTTCCATCTCAAATCCTTCACAATTGTTGTGAGGGATTTGTGATGGCATCTTTAAATCCGTTGCAAATGATTTCCGTCGCTAATGTGTCACTAATCAGCCATGGATTTGCGAGGGCCAGTCAACAAGATTCCTTAGCCCTTTTTCCGTTGGTTAGCCGTCGCAAATTTGCGACGGATTGTCCGTCGCAATTTGCTGACTTTCTTGTAGTGTTCTATATCTTGCCATTGTCTAAAATTGTCTTTAATCAGATAATAAAATTAGACCACTATTGGATATAGAATAAATTAGAGAGAGGAATATAATTGATAGTGAAGGAATTTGTTCCTCTCAATTTTGGGAGAGATGTCCATGAGCCCCTTGATAAGTTAGACTGTTAAAATTCATGGCCATGCTCAAATATATCAATTTGAGATATTGATATAATTTGTTTGAACAGTTTACTATAAGATCAAGAAATAGTTTATTAAGCTTAATAAGGTTAACATGCTCCGTACCTTATACTTAATTTGAATATCGTGTGACAAAAGGACTAAATATAAAGTTATGGTTTGGTTCAAAGAGATCACCGATCTTCATTTAACCTGGATAGTTATAATATTTTGTTAGAAATCGCTTATAACTTGTGAGTCATTTAAATGTGATTTGAGCATACTGCCAGTGTTAAATGAACCTATAGGGTCACACATTAAGCGAGCACGTTAGATTATTTTTCTAGTGACCAAGTTTGATATACATAGAAATGTATCTAGGTTCATCGAATCTAGAAAATGACCAGATACAATAAATCTGAAAGTATGTCAACATTTGATGTATTTGGAGGATGTCTAGATTATGAAAATCTGACTCAGTAAATTAATTAGTTAAAGTTACCAATATAATTGCATAATCTTGTCATATCTTTTTCAAATGTAATTTGAACTTAAAATAAAATATGATAAGATATGATGAGAGTTGGACTCCAATAAGTTCGTGTGGTTTTAAAAGGAAAACCCTAACCTTCTTCTTGTTGCAAACTCATAAAATTTTCGTGCCTCCATAACTAAATTTTTAGCCTCTTATAACCCTAGGCGCTAGCACTCCCGGGTAAGAAACTGAGTTCGTTGTATGTATCCGATAGAGGACGTTCGCTCATTGCAGCATCTGGTGATCATCCGAATTGTACATACACCTAGAAATCTGAAGGCGGAAGTCTTGCTTCCGGCAATATAGAGGTAATTTTGTAAACCCTTGATCGACCTAAATCGTTTGGCTTGGGTCCTCAGAAGGGATTCGTGAATATTTTTCGCGTTTAAAAATCCACGAATGCTAACAATCATACCCTAAAGGTGGCCACCTATTGGAGTATTTACCTAATCCTTTAAGGGTTAGTGCCAATAACCTACTTTTATTGAGTACTCAATGCATATTCTGCTCATGGATGTTCTTGAAGTGAACAATTTTAACCAATTTGAGTATGCACATATGGTGTAGTGTAGAATCAAAACTTCATTGAAGAAAACATGATTTTATTTGGAAAATTTTTGTTTGATTGAAAGAGTATTTAGAGTAAAAGAAAAGTTCATTTATGCTTGCATATCAAGTAATCAGTTTCTTTGACAAAAAGATTTAAATAGCATATGATTTGCATAAACAACGTGTTAATTATTAAAGAGTTCATCCAATGACTTACTTGATATTCTTCACATAGAAATAAGCTACGGGTTTTTTCCTTAACAAAAGAGTCCAACACCATCTATAAAAGTGCAAAACTCTCAATCACAATTTATTCTGACTATTCATCAAAATAAGAGTCATCTAGATACACAAATATATTTACCCTAGTTCATGCATTAAGTCTAGTCCGATACCCGCTTCAAATTATCATAGCAATAACCACTTTCTCCAATCACAACTTAACAGTCAACATCAATAGGCTATGCAAATCTCAAAATGAAACAGAAGAAATCATTTTATGATAGGCAAATAGATCACTTGACTCTATATGCATATTTCGGGTCAACACAATATTAGCATATCAACACATATGAAAAGTAGTACTCTCAACTAGTCTCTAGATAGCATCAACCCTATATACACCCCCCCCCCCCTGCGTACAGAATCATACTCATATCATATATTGATATACCAAAGAGATAAAACTACTCACAAAACTATCCACAAGTGTCAAACATTCCCTGGCCTCAATACACACATCATAGGCAGAACGAAACATATATCAACCACATGTAAGCGTGCTTTCCAACCGTCCCTAACACTTTTCTCCCATATATAAACATGATGATCCAAATAGCAAGACATGATTCACTTAACCTTAGCTTTAGCACACCCATATTCAATTTACTCATCAAAGTAAAATAAACCACATAGTTCATGTTTGAAAAAGAAATAAAACAAGATCTTTACACTACTCATATACAAATACATTAAACCTATAATATCTAAGAGTACTACACTATGCGAAACAACCCTGAGACTATTAGAGAGAATAGGGAACTGAAAGTTACTTGAAGTGGAGAGCAGCTTCAGTTCATCCTTAAGGGATCCGAGAGTTTTCCACCCTTGGAAGAGTATTGTGTGTGCTTGACTCTTGCAAGAGCAAGTAATAGAGAGTAGGAAAGAAAGGGGGTGTTAGAGTTATGCCCTAGAACCAATTCATTTGTACAATGAATTTTGCACATTTAATAAAAGACATCTTTTATCTTTCAGTTTCTTTGTTTCATATGTATATGTGTAAAAAATTGATAGATAAAGTCCCTAATATAGTGTACAGTATTAAGAAAATTATGATAGAGATCATGATATGTAATTCTTACTATACTATGCAATACTTGTGCATAAACTATCCCTAGTCATAGTGTTGATGAGATAGGACATCACTAATGTGCAAAGATTAGCACAAGTTATACTTTTTTATTTGATCAAGCATTGTGATACTCAAAGTTAACACGTGGATGTTTGTTACATGAATAAGTACATTGAATGACCTAGTTATGAGATAATCACATAAATAACTATTTAGTGACAGTGATAGAATCTCATTATAGCAAAAGTGTAAGTATCTTTAGACTTGAGACCTCTAAGGTACTTTGTTTGCCAAGGGTTGTACTTTGATTCTAATTGTTAGAGTCTCATTAGGACCGCCTATAGGATGGATATTGGGTACAATGTAAAGTAAACAAAAGTAATCGAGAGGGTTACTAAAGGATTCATCACTCTTAATAGTAAAGACGTATATCTCATGGCCACTTATAGGGAATCATTAAATAAGAAGTCCATGGCCAAAGCAACTATGTTTTAGAAATAGTTCCAAATGATACACATATTGAATAATAGATTCTGGAACAAGTGTTAATAAATTCGGGCTAGAATTAATTATACTCTAGAGATAGTTGGTACTAATTCCATACTTTAAATCAAATGAGATATAGTATGATAAAAGGAGTTTATTACACTGATATTTTACTATTAAAATGTTCATGTCAAACCATTGGACTTTTTAGACTTTTGGGTGGTCACGACGCATTGTTAGATACTGCTCATGATCTGCTAAATATAAATTATTAATTAGAGAATTAATAAAATTAATACTAATTATATATATTAAAGATTATTAATTCTATAGTGATTAGAATTAATTCATATTTTGCTACTAATATCCTAAAAAACCTAATAGGTCACATACAATAGAGGAATTGATACTCAAGATATTATATGATAATATTATGTAGTTAATTTGTGAGAAGAAATAATTATCATGAGTTAATTATGAAGTGTTATAATTAGTTGTTTGATATTGTAATTATTAAATTCTTTTGAGTAAATTATAAACTTGTTATAATTTGATGGCCCTAACTTTAATTTTGGAAAGATAAGCCCGTGAAGATAAAGAAAGGGCTTTGTACCTTGTTTCCTAAAAGATTTGGGAAACAAGAATCCCTTGTATTCCTGGGAGGAGGTGAAAAAGATATAGAAATTGAAAAGTTGTTCTCTGTTGTGGTAAACGAAAACCATAAAAAAAACCGCCGCATCCTGGAAAAGAAAATTGAGAGCCTTTTTCTTTTCTTCATTCTTTAGACGGAAACAAATACTAATTCCCTAGCCACCAATATAGTTTTTGCTACTACAAATTTTTGGTGCCTAACTTGAGTACGTTTTTCATGTGTGTTGTAAATATATTGAATTAGTGGAAGCTCCACTAATTATGGATTTATGTGAATTATTAGGGAATTAGTGGAAGCTCCACTAATTATGGATTTTTATGGATGTCCACCATTTAGTGGAGACACCACTAATTAAGATTAGTGGAAGATGATGTATTCCACTAATTAAGAGCTCTATAAATAGAGCTATTCTCTAAGCTTGAAAGATACCATCATTTTGTGAAAGAATTGTGAGAAAATTATGAGAAAAAGAAAGGGAGAAGTTTGAAAAAATTCTTGTTCAAAAAATAATTAGAATTTTCTTAATGTGTAGTGTGTAGATTTTATTCTAACACTACCCAAATTTTATAACACGTTATCAGCACGAGTCTCTACTGTTTCAAAAGCCAGAAGACTAAAGAACGAGTCTCTACCGTTACACAAGCCAGAAGACAGGTACGCATTTATTGATCCTTATGGCTAACCTGGCTAAACTCGAATTTGTAACCCTTGATATTACTGGAAAAAATTATATGTCATGGGTTCTCGATGCAGAAATGCATCTAAATGTTGAAGGCCTTAGTGAAACTATTCAAGAAAACAATAGTACATATGCACAACAAAAGGCCAAAGCTTTGATTTTTATCCGTCATCATATTGACGAAAATTTGAAAATAGAATATCTTACCAAAAAAGATCCATATGTCCTGTGGGTAAATTTAAAATACAAATTTGACCACCTGAAGATGGTCATACTACCCACTGTACGGTTTGAATGGTTGCACCTGAGGTTGCAAGATTTTAAAACCGTGAATGAATATAGCTCCGCGATGTATAAAATTACTTCTTAATTAAAATTATGCGGAGAAAAAGTTACTAATGAAGATATGCTGGAGAAAACATTCTCCACCTTTCATGCCTCGAATATTGTCCTGCAGCAACAATATCGCGAAAAAGGGTATACAAAATTTACAGATTTAATTACTCCCTCCTCATTGCAGAGAAAAATAATGAGTTATTATTGAGAAATCATGAAGCTAGATCAACTGGCTCAACAGCACTCCTAGAAGTGAATGCTGTTGGCTTCAACAGAAGCCATCGTTATAGTCGTAGTTGTGGCAGCGACCGTGGTTATGGTCATGGACACACTCGATATTTCCCTTAGCACAGAGAAATACTGGCCACCTGAACTAGAATAGAAAAGATAATAAGGGAAAATAATATTTCCATTAATAATAAGTATCACATCTTTGATATGTTACATTTGGATGTCAATATATACTATATTACTGCTAACAGTTTAGAAAAAAAAAAATCTATCTCCTCTTGATCATAAGTCTTGTGTTCACTTGCATTTCCTTCGTTCATCTCACTGGTGTTCACATGAACTTGAGGATACATGCTTATAGTTGCTCTTTTTCAATTGAGCTGACAAATTGAAGATGAATGTTTGTAGTTATTCTTTTTTCATGTTTGCATTAGAGGAAGACAAACAGGTAGCAATTATGGATTTCAATTCCTCTTCTTCGGCATCCTCCTCCTCTTCCTTCTCCCTTGGGCCAACATCTAGACTAACAATAGAATTAGCCGTGAAGTTACTGCGCAATAAGTCTTGGGATTTTCTCATCCCCTTAAGTTTCTTATTATATTTGGCCTTGAAGTATGCTTGTCTCAATTTTTGTGTTTGGTCCTTCAACCGCGTATCAGGACTTTCTTCCACCAAGTTCTTCTCACGTTCCAGTATCTCAATGGCTTCTCTGAACTTCTTCTCACCCATATGTCCTCCTTTGTCTTTATGTTGTTCCTATAAATCAAAGTGATATCATCGATGGAGATACATTCATTCCAGTCATTATTTACTTATAAATCTTTCATAATTTTATACTTGCAAATTACAAGTGTGTGTGTGTGTGAGAACCTGAACATTCTTGATTAGGGTCTCCAAGCTCATCAACTTTCTATGAGGCTATCGACGAATTCCCAACTCCCTACATCTGTTCTTGAGAGGGGTTAAGCTAATATTCAATTCTTTGGCCGCGCTCTTGATTGACAGGTAAAAGTACTGTGAAATGATTTCTTTTGATAGTGTCTTGGAGCTATTGCCCTTCTCCTCTCTCTGCCTCCTAATCCTCTTCTTCTCCATAGGAATTTTGTCTGCAATAATATCTTGAACTTCGATATTATGCATTTCATGGGTCCTCACTCTAAATTTGTTGCTAAGACCACTCATTATTTCTTCCAGAAAGGGAAAAACAATATCAGTAAAGGCAATACCATACAAAATCCATGTTTGAATGTATGATAACCTGGAACTATATTATGGCTTTGTTCAAAATCCATTAGGGAGTATAAAGGATCATGTACAAGCATATCCTCATTCAGAGGAACAGCATAAAAAGCAGTCTCTTGAATGGGTATATCAAATTAAAAATCTAAAGCACCATGTCCAGAACTACCACTGATTTACATCACAACAAACCAAAAGAGAGTTTAATTTCATTATTTCATTATTAAGCACACTTAAAAAAAAAAAAAAAAAAGGAAGCCCTCAAAGGTATCTCACCTGAAATTAGGCGGAAGCGGTTGGCTTGGAAAATTAGACGAAAGCGGTTGGCTTGGAAAGGAAAATACATCAAAATCTTTTGCGTTAGACCTGACATTAGGCAGAAACAGTTGGCTTGGAAAAGAAAACATATCAAAATCTTCTGCGTTAGAAACCAAGTCAAAATTTGACCATGTCTCAAATGAATTACGAGTCTCCATATCTGCTTTGAAGTTTTTTATTTTTTTTTAATATTTACTAATGACTGATGACTAAGACATATATCGATACAGATATATATATATATATGTACGAGGAAGAAGAAGAGGTAGATGATAGGTGGAGGGACGGAGGAGAGGAAAAGATAAGGAGGAATGGGAAAAGATGATACTGGGAAGAGTGAAAAAAAAAAGAGATTTTTATAATAGATTTCTTGGCATTTCCTACTTGTCATCATGTTCTTACATTTCTTTTTCTTTTCCCTTATTCTCTTGTGAAATCATTATTCCCTAAATTAGGAGGAGAACATAAACAATATAAGAAAGATATTGATTGGACAACATCATTAAATTATCTTGATCCGCGTACAAGCGCGTGTGAACTTAAAGTTCAAAAGATAATTCATTTGTAAAGCATTGCAAATTAAATATCGGACGCTTTTGTTGACTCCAGAAGAGTAACAAAATCACATATTCCAGCTATAAATCTCCTATTCGAATTGAAGTTCCAACAGAACAAAAGATTATACCTGTAGCTGCTGAGCCAAAAGCATGCCAGAAGCATGGCTGACCTCTTGGTTCTAAAGATAAAAATCTTCGAAAGAAGAGAGGATGAAAGGATCTAGATGATCATATTAGAAAAGAATAATAAAGACCAAGAGAGAACTAATGGAAAAGAACCAGAAGTTAATGAAAGTAATACTGAGATTTCTATCAATTATATCACTTCCAGTAGAAGTTGGAATTGGATAGAAACAATGATTAATAATATGTTTGCAAATAATATATCTCTTGATGTTATACATGATAATGATGATCCTGAACTAATATTAGTTGATGAATGTCGGCATAGAAAAGATTAGCTACAATGGAAAAATGCGATTCAATCGGAGTTAAATGCACTGACAAAACGTGAAGTCTTCAGACTTGCAGTTCGAACACCAGAATGTGTAAAACCTGTTGGCTGCAAATGGATATTTGTGCGAAAGCGTAATGAAAATAATAAAATCGTACGCTATAAAGCATGGTTAGTAGCCTAAGGTTTCTCACAAAGACCAGGTATTGATTATGATGAAACTTACTCTCCTATTGTTGATGCTATTACACTCCGATATCTTATCAGTTTGGTAGTACATGAAAAGATAGATATGCGCCTATTAGATGTTGTCACTGCTTACTTGTATAGAAATTTAGAAAATGATGTATACATGAAAATCCCCGAAGGATTTCATATGCCTGAAGCATATAAACATTATCCTCGTGAAAATTACTCCATCAAGTTGCATAAATCATTATATGGCATGAAGCAATCTGGACGCTTGTGGTTCAATTGTCTTAGTGAATATTTATTGAAACGGGATTTAAAAATGACCAGGTATGTCCATGTATTTTTATTAAGAAATCTGATTCTAAATTTGTGATATATGTTGATGATATTAATCTTATTGGAACTTCTGAAGAGCTCCAAGAAACAATTGATTATTCGACATCAAGGATGTTGGTAAAGTTACATTTTGCCTTGGTTTACAAATTGAACATTTGGCAAGTTTCATCAATCAACATATACAGCAAAAGTTTTAAAAAAGATTTTACATGGACAAAGCACATCCATTGAGTATTCCAATGATCGTCCGGTCATTAGATGCGAATAAAGATCCTTTCCGACCTCAAGAAGATGATGAAGAACTCCTTGGTCCTGAAGTACCATATCTCAGTGCAATTGGTGCATTGATGTATCTTGTCAATAATACACGACCTGATATTGCCTTTACTGTCAATTTATTAGTAAGATTTAGTTCTTCACCAATACGACGACATTGGAATGGAATTAAATAAGTCCTTCGATATCTCCAAGGTACAATAGATCTCAGATTATTTTTCTCAAATAAAACCAGCCCAACATTGATAGGTTATGCAGATGCTGGTTATTTATCTAATCCACATAAAGCACGTTCTCAAACGGGCTATCTCTTTACATGTGAAAATACTGCAATATCATGGTGTTCTACAAAACAATCTATAGCAACTACTGCTTCAAATCATGCTGAAATTATAGCCTTTCATGAAACAAGTCGAGAATGTGTATGGTTAAGATTAATGATTCATTATATCCGAGAAAGTTGTGGATTATCATCTATCAAAGATATTCCAACTCCTCTTCATGAAGACAATGCAGCTTGCATAGCTCAATTACGAGGAGAATATATTAAAGAAGATCGAACAAAACATATTTCACCAAAATTCTTCTTTACTCATGAACTCCAGAAGAAAGGTGAAATTGATGTGCTACAAATTCGGTCATGTGACAACCTTACAGATATTTTCACGTAGACTTTACCGACTATAACATTTGAGAAGTTGAGATATAAAATTGGTATGCGTCGATTCAAATATTTAAAGGAATCATCTCATTAGGAGGAGTAATAAACAGACATATAGAATAGTGTACTCTTTTTCCTTCACTAGATTTTTTTTCCCACTGGGTTTTATCTAGTAAGGTTTTAACAAGGCATATTCTTTATGTAATGGATGGACATCTAAGGGGGAGTGTTGTAAATATGTTGAATTAGTGGAAACTCCACTAATTATGGATTTATGTGAATTATTAAGAAATTAGTGGAAGCTCTACTAATTATGGATTTTTATGGATGTCCACCATTTAGTGGAGATACCACTAATTAAGATTAATAGAAGATGATGTATTCCACTAATTAAGAGCTCTATAAATAGAGTTATTTTCTAAGCTTGAAAGACACCATTATTTTATGAAAGAATTGTGAGAAAAAGAAAGGGAAAAGTTTGAAGAAATTCTTGTGCAAAAAATAGTTAGTTTTCTTAGTGTGTAGTGTGTAGATTTTATTTTTATAACAATGTGATTATTATTAGAGAAATTTTTATTTTTTAAATTCAGTGGTTCCTGGTTTGAATAATTTCCGAAAGAATTTTGCAAGAAAAAAAATTAAAAAATTATATTTTTCAGGTAACAAAAATTTTCTCTCTTTCGACCATTTAATTACATACCATTGATCTTGTTGTGTAAATTTCGTTTTAATTTTTACTTCACATAATTAGAGGAACTGAGACAATGTGTGTCTCGATTTTGCTGAGAGAAGAAAAGAAGGATGAGAATGCTAGAGATCGAAGAGCAAGGAGGGAGATGAAGCTTATCTTATCTTGAAGGGAGTAGAAGCCGAGAGGATGGTGGTGCTTCGGTGGAGTGGGGAATGACCAAGCAAGAAGCGCGTGTGTGTGTGTAGGGACTAGGGAGGCCGAGAGTTTTGTGTGTTTTCTTGATACTTTCGGTTTGCGTAGAGAAGAGAGGGGCTACGATCAAATGGTGCTTTAGGGAGTGAATCTTATAGTTTTGAGGGAAGAGCAGAGAGAAGGCTGATTTTAATAAGTGAAAAGGAAGATAATGGGATGATAGCCGAAAAGAAATTTTGGTCTTGTTGAAATGTGGAGGGCTATTTCGGTTTTGTTAGGATTTTGGAAGGCCGAAGCCTTTGTGGTGTTTGTGTTTCGGCTGAGATGGAAAAAAGATGAGAGGATGGAACCGAGAGTGAAAGAGAGAGAGTGTAATTCAGTTAGTATTCAAGTGGTGAAGGGAGAGAAGCCAAAAATGAGTTTGGAGAGTGCTTGCTCGTTTGAATGAAGACGACCGAGAGTTCTTTTTGGATGTTGTGTGTTTCGGTCATGGGTAGGCTAGAAAAGAAGGGATCAAAACAATCTTGAGTGCTTTGTGGATTTCGTGAACAATGGTGGGAAAAAGATAGATGTGGTTTGAAAAGAGTTGCTGGCTTCACAGGCTTTTACCATCTCAATCTTTCTATCCATACTCACATGACCAGGCACTGTACGGACAACGTAGCCGACCATTTTACCTACAAGAAGCTCTTTTGCTGCAGCGTCTAGTTTGAACAGACCAAATTCAGAGAGATATTGGTATAACCACAATTGGTATAACCACTATTGGAGGATCCACAATAGGCCCGGGAGTGGGAATATTTTCTTTCCTTTAGATACATTTTCACACAGCAGATAGAGCGAACGATAGACAGAAGATAAAATCAAGGCAGCTAGACTAGTTATACGGCCAGACAGTAGCAAGGAAATATAATAAGAAAACTCAAGGACAACCCCAAAAGAAACCGAACAGGCTACATACTTGCAGATCTCACACAAGAGGAAGGCGGCATGTTCATCCTCTGTCACTACCCCTTCTTTTTGTTTGCTTTTACAAATTTATTATAGACGGTCACATTTTTGTGAACAATGTTGTAATCAGGGACATGAGTGGTGTCATAGTTTGCTGTTTCTTCTCTATTTAGGGGTCGACCAAGGATTGTGCCAATGTCCAAAAGGGTTGGACTTACCATTCCAAAATGGAACATAAAACCATTGTTGGCAGGTGACCAGAAGGGGAGAACAGGCTACAACAGAGGACGGTTTGGACGATGGTTGTAGGCGGATATATGAATCACATAAAAAATGCCCAATTCTTTCCACTGATCCCCAAAAGCAGTAGAAACCTTTGTCAACCAGATATTGAAATCCTCTAATTCGTATGACCAGCTCCTGAATTTAGGTGGCCATATGCTTGAAGTATACTCGGGTTTATTGAAAAGTAAGTCGATACCCTCGAGTTTTATGAAGTTCGACCAATTCGCCGAGTCCCCATTGGAGGCCAAGGCAGACCCTAGCTTGCACCAGTTCGCAGATTCCAAAAAGGAAATCAGGGTGCGTTAGTCAGATGAAGTTCCCAGGGTTTCTTCTGAAAGGTGTTGAGTGGTTGGATCAGAGGAAGAATCGGTGCTGCTGGACATTTTGAGAAAGGAAAGGAAGACGTTTGCAGGAGTTTTCTGTGTTTAGGGCTTTTTACGGAGATGACACAGAAGAAGGATGTGATTAACAGATAAGGCAGGGGTTTTAATTCTTTTAAAAATTCAAATAAGTAGAGAAAAGAAGTCAAAGCCACAACCATTTGAAGGAAGAATATCATTGGACTAAAACTCCAAGGCTAGAAGCGTGGAAGCCAAGGAGGTTTTTTGTTCCTTGTGCCAGGCCAAGCCCCAAGAAACAAAAAGGGGGGCAAAGTATTGATAAACCAAAAGTCGGAGAACAACTAAGTATCTGGACGGTGCAGCCAGGATGCTCGATCAACTGACCAAGGGCCGGCTGTGTTGGATGATTTCCTATTTGGGTTGGTTCTGCCAGGTTAGTTGGATCAGGGGTTCCGTATTTCCTGGGAGTGTGAACTCGGAAGGATAGGCCAAAAAAGCAGCAGTATGGACAAGGCTTTTGACTGGATCAGAGACCATGTTCTTCACCATTTCTACCCTTTACGCTGAAAATGCAACAATAGAGAGGGAAAGTCAGAAGTGGTGAATGTGGAGGCCAGAAGCCGGTAAATGCAACTAGAAAGCAAAGAAATGGCAGACAGACATAAGAAGAACCTTCAAGCAATCTTTCCTTATTTTACTGTCTTACTGGAATTGTTTTAAGTTTAGCTTAATTTTTCCTGTTCAAAATTTTAATTCCCGTTTCAATTCCTAGTTATAATTCCCTTAATTGTTTAAGGAAGATTTGCTTGTACCTTCCGGATTGTTCGTGTCTGATAGTTACAGAAGATCCATTTTGATTTTCATTCTTTGGGGTTTGTTTCGTCGCTTTTGATAGAGTGATTGAGTGAGTGTTAGCCGATCTACATAAAAAGGGAAATTTCAAGTGTTACTCTAGCCGAATAGGTCAATTTTCAACCTACCAAATGTCTGGAAATTTTGGACGGTCAACAGTAATCGAAATATTTCGTACACAATTTGCCACTACAAAGCACTCGGTCCACGATGACCGAATCCACATAAGAATTTTCTCTAAAAATTAACGC
Organism: Voacanga thouarsii; assembly: GCA_026120185.1. NCBI lineage: Eukaryota > Viridiplantae > Streptophyta > Magnoliopsida > Gentianales > Apocynaceae > Voacanga > Voacanga thouarsii. The sequence continues at coordinate 931,485 of JANUWF010001766.1, forward strand.
TATATATATCTACCGCTGCGTGTATCGCAATCTTTTCTTGATTGGCAGGTGAAGCAACGATTGATCCAGTACGTTCCAGCTGGCCATGGATGTATTTTCGCACTTTGATATATGGTACAAACTTTGATAAGAGACTAAAATTTTGATCTTTATCTTTTTGCTCGATTCCTTTAAACTTGAGTTCTATATGTATGAGAAAAATTAAATGCATCAATTGTTAAAATATACTCCCCGTCTCATAATATAAGTCGTTTGATTTAATTTCACATATATTAAAGTTTTTAAAAAGCAATGTGACTTTATGTTTTTTCTTCCTAAAACACCCATATTTAAATGTCTTGGAAACAAGAGGAGAGAGGAGAGAGAAAGACAAGGAAAGAAAATAATAAATAAGGACAAAAATGTAAAAGCAGCTTCAAAACCTTCTTGAAAAATTCCCAATAACTTATAATTTGAGACAACAAAAGTAGCTTCAAACGACTTATATTATGGGATGGAGGGAATACTATTGAAAGTTTAAGAAAAATATATCTTTCTATATTCACACTTTTTTTACATGTGCATTCTTTTATATACTCCCAATCCAAAAATTGAAAATTTTTTAAAAAGATTTCTCTCATACTTCATTTGATTGTTACTCCTTCCGTCCTAAAAAGGATGTCAATCTATCAAATGACACACATATTAAAGAATTATTAAAACTTATATAATTATAATAAAAATAACTATTATATCCCTAAATAAAAGTAAACATTCATTAATTAGATTGGGAATACACATATTTAATGAGTCAAATATTTATTGAGTAGTTGAAGGAAGGGTAAATTAGGAATTTACGTAATAAATGCATTCCTAATTTGTAAAATTAACAAGTATTTTGGTACAACAAAAATAAAAAATTTTGACATCCTTTTTAAAACGGATGGAGTACCTTAAAAGATGTGATTTTTTCAAAAAAAAAAATTTCCTAAAAGTATTTTTTTCCATCAAGAAAGTAATAACTCCCTCCGTCTAAAAAGGATATCAAAAATTTTTATTTTTATTATACTAAAATACTTGATAATTTTATAAAATAGGAATGCAATTATTACGTATATTTCTAATTTATCCATCTTGCAACTACTAATTAAATATGTGTGTATTCTCAATCTAATTAATGAAGATTTATTTTTATTGAGGGATATAATAATCCTTATCTATGGAGTATAATTATGTAAATTTTAGTAATTCCTTAATTTTTGTGCCATTTGTTACATTAATATCCCTTTTAAGATGGAGGGAGTATATTGATTTTGTTCATTTATACTCCCTCTGTCCCTATTTATCTGTCACACTTGAACAGTTTTAGTATCTTTTTTTATCTGTCACGTTGAAAAAATTTAGATGCCATTAATATTAATTTTACTAATATACTCTTGTATTAAATAGTTTTAAAAATGAAAATGTAATAATTTTAAAGGAAGAATTGAGCAAACAAAGTAAGAAAATAGTTATGGAGAATATTAAATTTAATGGTACTTTTGGAATGTATAAATAAAGTTGTATGAATTTAAAAAACTAACTAATTTTTCTTAAATTATATGAAGTAATTAATTGTGACACATAAATATGGGAGTAATAACTTTTACTTTCAAAATTGCTTCGAAATTGGTATCCACTTATAGGAGCGTTTGCATAGTTCCAATGAGTGATTAAGTTCTAAGAGTGTGTGTGTGTGTGTGTTTTAAGTCATTTGGCAACTAAAATAGCCTCAAAATTTAGCGTTTCGAAACATAAAATTTCCACAATTGGGATATGTTCGGGTACATTAATGCTAAATTCAATCAATTTATTTGCTTTGCAGTAATAGATATCGCTTGTTAATTACAATTTTAATTTTACTTATATTTATTTATTTATTGCCATAATATTAATATATTTATGTCTCTTTTCAATAATAATAATAATAATAATAATAATAATAATAATAATAATAATAATAATAATAATAATAATACTCTTACCGTTAAATCAGGAGCGAAACCAGAAATTTGGAATTAGTAACCTAAATTATATATAAAAAAATATAGAAGGACAATGTTATAATTTTTAAAAAAATTTTGGGGGACAAAATACAAAGTTTTAAAAGATCTTTTTAAAATTTTAAAAATTTTTAGAATAAAACATGAGATTTAAAAAAAAAATTAGGGACCCCCTTCCATCTTTGCATTAAATTTCAATGTTTTTGTTCTTTGATTTTATTAGTTTGGAAAAATATTTATTTGTCTTACTTAATGTTTCCAAACGTAAGTATAAAAGGTATATAAATATAGATATAAATTAAAATATTCATAAAACTATAAGAGGTGAAGTTAATCAAAAATATTTTAGGTAAATAAATTAATAATTATTTTAGATATTTTGCAATTTAAAATAAAATTACGTAACATATCAAATTATCACATTTTAATTCTAATTACTTATAATCCTGATTACTGAAACTAAGATTTGTACAATCACGTTTAACAACTACTGCGTTAAATTGGCACCAACTAATCCAAATTAACATGCGTCAAGCACATCGCACTAAGAATGCCTGTTATGGTCAAGACCAAATCCGACTTAAGCACACATATTTTTTTTTTCTTTTAAATTTTAATGTTTTTAACACATGATACAGAAAGATACCAAACGAAGGGCTTCAGACCGGTTGGTATAATTTATCCATCTCTTCTCTTCCCACCTAATGTTAAGAAGGATAAATGCATAATTTGACCGGCAGGTTTGATTGCCAAACGTATGCCCAAAAACGGTTCTCATGCTTTATAAATCCGCATGAAAACTCCGTTTACGTAGAGTACAAAATCAAACTTTAATCCCAGCAGCTTGGAGCAGAAGTTTGCAAACAACAATGGAAGCCAGAGAAGGCAAAGCTATGAAAACAGCAGTTCTTGTGGTAAGTTGCCTTCTAATGGCCCTAGGCACCTGTGGAGGTCCATTGGTTTCTCGCCTCTATTTCATTTATGGGGGCCAAAGAATGTGGTTGTCAACCTGGATTCAATCCGTGGCATGTCCTATCAATCTCATACCACTTGCCATTTGTTATTACATCCGTCACAAAAATGAAGGTCCCGGCACTAAACTAGCCATGCTGAGTTTTCCAGCATTTGTAGCCGCTATACTCCTCGGTCTCCTAGTCGGAGGAGCTGATTACTTGTATGCCTATGGTATTGCACGTCTACCCGTATCAACTTCAACTATTATCGCCGGAACACAGCTTGCTTTTACTGCTGTCTTTGCTTTCATTATCGTGAAGCAAAAATTTACTTCATATATGATCAATTCTGTGGTGCTGTTAACCGTAGGATCTGTCCTGTTAGGACTGCATGCAAACAGTGACCGGCCTGCTGGCGAAAACAAGAAAGTATATGTTGTAGGGTTCATCCTGACAGTTATATCTGCTGCTTCTCTTGGTTTATATTATACTTTAACAGAACTGGTGTACAAGAAGCTTAAACAGCAGGTTAGCTTCGTAATTATCATGGAGATGCAGTTGGTCATAGCATTTGTAGCGACGGTTGTTGCGACGGTTGGAATGCTAATCAATAAAGATTTTCAGGTGTTTACACTCTACTTCTCTCTTCCTTCTAAAGGTTTATATCTTTAGCGTAAATTATTTCTTTGCAGAATGTTGATCGTTGAACCAACAATCATGGCTGAAACATTGATAGTATGCAATACAATTGTACATATTTGACAAGTATTACACTTGAATAGATAAAATGAAGGTGAAATTTTTATTCCTAATTATCATTCATGCACGAATATGAAAATGCTATCGTGCCAAAAGACATTTACCTTAATAGAACATTTTTGTGGATGGTTAGTAATTAGATAAAAGTAGTAAGTTTTTGTAAAGAAATTTTTGTGGAATTGATGGTATCTAGATTGACAAAATAATGATTTTGAGTAAGAAAATATTAAGTTCGGTGACAATTTAATACAGTTATTTAGTAAGTTTAAAAGTTATAAACTTACTATTTCTTTCGTATGAGTTATGATTAAACACAAAAAAAATTATCATTTTTATTTTTCTTTATTAAAATTTATCACTTTTATTGAATTAGATAGTATCAAATTTACAAAATTACTGTCTAGATGAGGGATTTGGGTCTCACAGCCCCTTTGATGGCCTGTATTTTCTTTAAAAAAAAAAAAAATCCAATAGCCATGATTTTTTGAGTGTGTGGATCCAATTGCCCCACTTTTATATGATTTTTTTTAAAATAATTTTTTAAAATTTTGTTATGCCTGTTTTTTCTTTAAAAAAAAATCCAATAGCCATGATTTTTTGAGTGTGTCGGTCCAATTAGCTCACTTTTGATTTACATATGAATTTTTTTAAAATTTGTTCATATATATATATATATATATATATAATTACAAAATAGATTAGAACTATTAAATTATGTTGTTCATAATCTCTAGATACATATATTAATAGTAACATATCATTTTTAGTTTTAGAAAAAATATAATAATTTGAAATTCGATATTATTTGCACGAAAATTGAATCAGGCCTCACGACCGTATCCGTGTACAATAGCTTGAATGATGTGATTCGATTATATATTGATGTGTGCTTCGCAGGCTATTCCACGCGAGGCAGGAGAATATCAACTTGGAGCAGCAAAATACTATGTTGTGCTAGTTTTCTCTGCCATTCTTTGGCAAGGTGCCTTCTTGGGACTCGTGGGAGTGCTATTTTCTACTTCAGCTTTGGTGGCAGGCATTCTCGGTGCATCTCTAGTCCCAGTCACAGAAGTTTTAGCTGTAGTTACATTTCATGAGAAATTCGAAGCAGAAAAAGGTGTTGCTCTGGTGCTCTCTCTATGGGGATTTTTGTCCTATTTCTACGGCGAGTTCAAGCAAGACAAGATGAAGAAGAAAGGAGATCAAGCCGTGGAAACAGAGGTCGCTCAAGTCAGCGCAGATGCTGCTCCATGATTTCCCATATACCAACCACTATAGCCTCACCAAAACTTATGTTTTATACTGTAAACAAATATGACCCGAATGTATCAAGAAAGCTGGAGTTCGAATATCTACAGTTCTTGATCTATGTTTGGATGGTTGACATTGCTTTGAAGTCTTCACAAACTGTGATATTAAAGCTCTTGCTTTTACTATCATGATCGCTTAGTTCAAGATTTGATTACAAATACTGGTCTTATTATTTTGCTTCTCCCTTTCTTGCGTAATACTATAGGTCATCTATAAAAAGAATGGGGAAAAAAGTATTCTTGAATTCCTTACATAGTCATTTAATTTGGTGAATTGCAATTTTGATTCCATAAGTTTGAAATTGAATTGGTTGTTTTTTTTTTTTTTGGGTGAAAAAAGTATTATTGAATTCCTTACATAGTCATTTAATTTGGTGAATTGCAATTTTGATTCCATAAGTTTTAAATTGAATTGGGTTTTTTTTTTTTTTAAATTTGACACGGTTCTCCTTTTTTTTCCATCTTGGCCGATTTAGCACCCAAATGATGAAACTTACATGATTATTGGAATTGCTTACCTAAATAATAACTTTTGAGGAGTAAAATGTAATATTTAAGATTTTTTATAAAATTAATTTTAAAAAATACAATATTTTTAAAACTTTTTTTTGTTGGGGATGGGGGGGGAGCGGGCGTGGCTGCCGGTTTGGAGATGCAACGGAGGGATACTACTCACACTACAGGAAAAATCGCGATTTGCGACGAATTTTTTTGACGGCTTCAATACCGTCGCTAATAGCGACCAATTTGCGACGATTTTCAAACAAGTCGCGAGTTGACCAAAACCATCGCAAAACCGTCGCAATTTGCGACAGTTTTGAGACGGTTTTGCGATGGCCAAAATACCCGTCGCAATTCGTAGCAAAATCGTCGCTATTTGCGAGGGTTTTGCGACGGTATTTATGCCCTCGCAAATTGCGAGGGTTTTGCGACGTCGAGTTATTTTAAAAAAAATATTTTAAAAAAAATTTTCGAACGTCCATCGCAAAACCCTCGCACGGCAAGTTATTTTTTTAAAAAATATTTTTTAAAAAAATTTTTGAACGTCCATCGCAAAACCCTCGCAATTTGTTTTAAAAATATTTTTGAACGTCCATCGCAAAACCCTCGCAAATTGCGAGGGTTTTGCGACGGCAAATAACACTCGCAATTTGCGAGGGTTTTACGACGACAAATTATTTTTTAAAAAAATATTTTTAAAATTTTTGAACGTCCATCGCAAAGTCCTCGCAATTTGTGAGGGTTTTACGACGGTAGTTAGCCCTCGCAATTTGCGAGGGTTTTGCGACGGTAATTTATTTTTTTAAAAATATTTTTTTAAAAAAAATTTTGAACGTCCATCGCAAAACCCTTGCAATTTGCGAGGGTTTTGCGACGGATATTTAATTTAAAAAAATATTTTTAAAAAAAAATTTGAACGTCCATCGCAAAACCCTCGCAATTTGCGAGGATTTTGCGACGGCCAATAAACCCTCGTAATTTGCGAGGGTTTTGCGATGTGCAAGTTATTTTTTAAAAAAATATTTTTAAAAAAATTTTTGAACTTCCATCGCAAAACCCTCGCAAATTGCGAGGGTTTTGCGACGGCTATCTATTTTTTAAAAAAATTGAACGTCCATCGCAAAACCCTCGCAAATTGCGAGGATTTTGCGACGGCAAATAACCCTCGCAATTTGCGAGGGCTTTGCAACGATCGATTATTTTTTTAAAAAATATTTTAAAAATTTTTGAACATCCGTCGCAAAGGTCTCGCAATTTGCGAGGGTTTTGAGACGGATTTTGGGCCCTCGCAATTTGCGAGGGTTTTGCGACGGTCAATATTTTTAATTAAAAAATAAATAAATGGCAAAATTTATAGAAAATCTCAAAACCCCAATTCGTCGCAAATTCGTCGCAAATACGTCACTAATTGCGACGAATTTGCGAGGGTTTTACAACAAAATAGGGTTTTAATCTTTTTTTAAAAAAAAAAATTTCTTTATGTGTTTATGTGATGGTGTATTTTGACAAATTTACTGAAATATTTTTAATAACATGTCTCAATTAGTACATTTTATTATAATTTTGTATATGTAATTATGTCATGTTATACACCTAATGTATTGCATAAGTAAATGTATATAGTTAATTATGTTATGTTATATACTTATTCTAATATATAAGTATATGTATATAATGTATATAAGTATCTGTTTAGTTTAATATATATATATATATATATATATATATATATATATATATACTATAACATGTAGGTATATATATATATAACATATGTCTAATTTTTTAATCTATCACTTTGATTAAGTAGTGCATAAAGAAAAATAATTCTTTATACCGTTATTATTGTTGATATCACTAAAAAAATGATGAAATTTATAATGTAGAGATCAATTTGTAATGTTCTTCGTCTCCTACATGTTAATATATATTATACTAATTTAGTTATGTATATACATATGTCCATTTTTTTAATATATCTATTTTGTTAAGTAGTGTATAAAATAAAATATGTAAAGAAAAACAATTCAAATACTGTTATTATTGTTGAGATTACTAAAAAAAATAGTGAAAATTATAATGTAGAGATCGATTTGTAATGTTATTCACCTCCAACATATTAATATATATTATACTATATAGTTATATATATACATATATCTAATTTTTTTATCTATTTATTTGATTAAGTGGTGTATAAATTAAAAAATATAAAGAAAAATAATTTACATAATAATATTATTATTAGAATCACTAAAAAATAATAAAAATTATAATGTATAGATCGATTTATAATATTATTCGTATTAATTTATGAGAAATTAGCGAGGGTTTTATTTTTTCGTCACAAATTGCGACGAAATAGCTAGAAATTTTAAAAAAAAATAAAATTTTCCAAAATTTTTCACTCCCTCCTTTTTTTTTTTCCCCTCCTTCTTCCCACATCCTTCTTCCTCCTCTTCCCCTTGCGCCGCCACCATCTCTCCCCCTTCTCCCCGCCGGCGACCTCCCTCAACTCCCCCCCATCCCGCTCCCCCCTCCCTCATCCCGCGCCCCCCTCCCTCAACTCCCCCCTATCCCGCCCCCTCCTCGCAGCGCCCCCCTCCCTCAACTCCCCCCATCCCGCGCCCCACTCCGGGCGCTCCCATCCCCGCGCCCCCTCCCTCAACTCCCCCCATCCCCGTGCCCCCTCCCTCAACTCCCCCCATCCCGCAGCGCCCCCCCTCAACTCCCCCACACCCCCGCGCCCCCTCCCTCAACCCGCGCCCATCCCGCAGCGCCCCCCTCAACTCCCCCCACCCCCGCGCCCCCTCCCTCAACTCCCCCATCCCGCGCCCCCCCTCAACTCCCCCCATCCCACGCCCCACTCCCCGGTGCTCCCACCCCGCAGCCCCACTCCTCGGTGCTCCCACCCCCGCAGCCCCCTTCCTGCGGATCCCCCTCGGCCCCCTGCTCTTCCTACCCCCTTCGACCCGCCCCCTCGGTGAGCGCCTCCATCGCCATTCCTGTGCTACTCGTCTGTGTCGTTGTTCTTGAAGCCGATTCGTTTGGGTAAGTAGTTAGAATTTATCTCTTGAGCTACTTCATTATCTTATAAACTAAGTCCGTGTTGGGCGATTTGCATTTCCCCGAAGCTTTGAAATTTGGGTGATTATTTGTGAATGAGCAGAGTTTGAATTGATGTATAAAAGTTGTATTGATGTTGGGGTTGAGTTTGAGGAGATTGGGAGTGACATGATGGTGGTTTGATGTGAGATTATTGATTTAAATTTGGAATTGTGAACTGGAATTGCTGAATTGTTAGTTGGAATTGTTGTCCTTTTTAAACATTCAATGTGTTTTGATCTATACTTATCTGTGATATACTTTGTACAAAGTGCACTCTTTTTTACCCTCGTTATAAAAAAATTACTACTTTGATCAAATTATATGGGAACTATGTTTTAGCTATATAAACCCTTATAAATTAATTTGATTGGTTATGATGCCATAATAGGAAGGTTGATTTCCGATTAGTTTAGTAATCTTATTACTTGATTATAATAATATATTAGTGTCTCTAGTGGAAGATTTAACTCTAGTAGAATGCTTTGAAGGCTCTTTTATGTGAGAAATCCGTTTCCTTAGATTATGAAGATGTAGGAGGTGCGTGTTGTTCATATAAATTGCCTTTTTGTTGAATTCAAATGTTGGATTCCCCGTGAGTAATGGGTGATTACTCCTCCTGGGTAATGGGTGATTACCCCTAGTTATCCTTTTATTTATTTATTTTTTTTTGTATAAATGAATGATCTGTCTTTGTTGTTTGCAATTGCATTTTGATTGTATAATTTTGAGGTGGCCCTGTGCCTGGAAAATGTCCAATTACAGGGGAGACTCTGTCAAAATTTTTTCAAAATCTGCCGCTACTTAATGTGGAATAGAATAACTACCCTTATCTTGGAGTGTATTATTCGATTGAGCATGAGTATATATCCCATAATAGCATTATTATTAAAAATAATATTGCTAATAAGAATAAGAATAGGAGTAATGAAATGAGTAATAATAATAATAATTTCATATATAGGTGGATGTTAATAATAGCAGGAATAATATACGTTATAGAGAGAGTTTAAACAAATATAAACATTGGAATGAAAATAAATAAAATGTTATTATTTAACCATTGGAATGTGTAAAATAAGAATATAATTAGCTTTAATAGTATTTAATCTTAATCAAATTCCTCAATTAAGATTAAATACTTGGTTAAAACGTATATATTGAAGGTGTAACTGTATCCAAAGATAGCAATTGTAAATTCTATGTTTTGGACCTCTTTTTGTTAGATAATAGAAAGGAAAATGTAATTATACTTCTCTTCCTTTTGTTTAAGGGGTGATTTTAATTATTGAGTTGATTGTTCTTTTCTCTCATTTAGACGTCATGGAGGATCGTAGTTGGATGTATAGAAGGCACGCTTAAGGTGTAAAAGGGATCACTATTGAATTTGAGGAAGGGGTTAAGGCTTTTTTGACATTTGCCTTATCAAATGCAATGTCAAGCGTAATTAGATGCCCGTGTGCAAAATGTAAGAATAAAAAGTATCTAGATCCAGCACAAGTTAAGCTCCACCTGTGGAAGTCTGGATTTGTGCCTAGGTATTACCGGTGGACATGTCATGGTGAGCCATTCGAGTGTCCCTCAAGTGTGTCTACCTCAATCCCAGAATCTAATTCACATCAAGAAAATCTGTCTCGCGAAATGGTCTTAGACGTAGCAGGACTTGACTTTCCCCCTGAAGCTCCATCAGCAGTTCATTTTGAAGAGCCACCTAATGTGGAGGCACAAAGGTTTTACGATATGTTAAAGGCGGCAGAGACTCCTATATGGGATGGATGCACACAACATTCGCAGCTTTCACTGGCTTCAAGGTTATTAAACATTAAGTCTGAAAATAACCTCTCGCGTAAAGCCTTTAACGATGTAGTGCAATTGATGAAAGAGGTTGTGCCTAGCAGTAATACGATTCCTGATGATTTCTATCAGATGAAAAAATTAGTGGCTGGGTTGGGTTTGCCGATACAAAAATAGATGTATGCAATAATGGATGCATGCTTTACTGGAAAGATGACATGAATCGTAGAGAGTGTAAATTTTGTGGCCATCCTCGATATGCACAGAAAAAGGTTGGGAAGAACACAAGTAGAAGGGAAATTTCATTCAAGAAGATGTATTACTTCCCGATAACACCGAGGCTACAAAGATTGTATACTTCCAAAACAACAGCTGAACACATGAGATGGCATGGAGAGAGCAGATCGGAGAAAAGCACCATGAGTCACCCTCGTGATACTGAAGCATGGCAACACTTTGATCGAATATATCCTGAGTTTGCAAAAGAAGTACGGAATGTCAAACTTGGTTTATGTACAGATGGATTCTCACCATTTGGGATGTCGGGTAAGCAATATTCATCCTGGCCGGTCATTCTCACACCGTATAATCTCCTCCCGTGGATGTGTATGAAGGATCCAGTCATGTTTTTAACAATCATTATCCCGGGCCCCAAGAATCCAAAGCACCAGGTGGATGTTTATTTACAACCCTTGATAGACGAATTAACCAAATTGTGGTTTGAAGGTGTCACCACTTATGACATATCGAAGAAACAAAACTTCCAACTACGGGCGGCACTTTTGTGGACTATTAATGATTTTCCTGCATATGGTATGTTGAGTGGCTGGAGCACTACTGGGAGACTGGCTTGTCCATATTATATGGGCAATACAAAGTCTTTTCATCTACAAAATGGTGGGAAACAATCATGGTTTGACTGTCACCGTCGTTTCTTACCATCGGATCATCCTTACAGTAGGGATACGAGATCTTTTAGGAATAATAGAGGTTCTAAGACATCACAGCCTGTGCAATACCCTACTGGTGAAGAAATCTGGGATAGTTTGTCTAATTATAAAAAAATTACAGAAACATGCAAAGAAATTGGAAGGAGTAATGGCAGGGGAATATCTCATAATTGGGCAAAAAGGAGTATTTTTTGGGATTTGCCGTATTGGCGTACTAATTTGGTCCGACATAATATTGATGTAATGCATAATGAGAAGAATGTATTTGACAATGTCATGAATACAGTTCTTGAGGTAAAGGGTAAATCAAAAGACAATTTAAAGGCTAGACATGACTTAGAAATTTATTGCCATAGGCCCGAGCTACATGCCTTGAATGTGGGAGGAGGAAAAGTGGCTATACCTAAAGCTGTTTACTCGTTGACATCAGAACAAAAGAAACTTTTGCTAGAATGGTTGAGGGGATTGCAACTCCCAGATGGATACGCTTCAAACATTGGAAGATGTGCTGATTTGAATGAGTTGAAGTTATCCGGTATGAAATCACATGACTGTCACGTATTCATGGAGAGACTACTTCCAATTGCATTGAAGGAATTTCTTCCTTCTAATGTATGGGGTGTTTTGACGGAGTTGAGTCTTTTTTATCGTGATCTATGCTCTCCTAAGTTGAATGTAGCTCATATGGCCAAATTGGAGTCCGACATTCCTTTATTGTTATGTAAGTTGGAGAAGATATTTTCACCTGCATTCATTGATGTAATGGAACACCTATTAATTCATTTGCCTTACGAAGCAAGAGTTTGTGCCCCTGTTCAATATAGGTGGATGTACCCGTTTGAACGGTAATCGAATCATTCAATCTAATTCTTTTCATAGCAGGTTCGATATAAGCGTGTGTGACTGAAGTCGAATTTTTTTTTAAATGACAGGTATTTGCATCAATTGAAAATCAAGGTGAAAAATAAGGCTAGAGTTGAAGGGTCAATCTGCAATGCTTATCTAGTTGAGGAAGCATCCACTTTCTTCTCTTATTATTTTGAGCCACATGTACAAACAAAACGTACAATTCCGGCGCATAATGAAGAAAGAGAACGATTAGAGAGGGTGCAAGAACCTGGGCTGTCAATCTACAATGTTCAAGGACGGGTGATAGGACGAATTCAAACTCGGTTCCTTACTTCTGAAGAATTCGTTGCAGCAAGAATTTATATGTTGCTTAATTGTGGTGAAGTGCAGCCATACATTGAGTACGAGCTACTACTTCATACATTTTATACGATAAACGATACCTCATAATGATTTTGACTCATTCCATCTAATTCTAATGCATTACAGGGCATTCACAGCACACTTACGAAGTCTGGCTCCGACTATATCAGAGATAGAAATCAATAGAAGAATCAGCCTTGAATTTGCAGAATGGTTTAGTGGATATGTAAGTCTCATAAGTTAATAACTTGCATTTGGAACTCCATTGGGGATTCAATGGAGTTTCATAATGCTATAACTTTCATAATTACGAGGTTAACTTGTCTAATGTTTTTTAGGTACAAGATTCAGAAAATATGGTTACAAATTAATGCTTGAGGAACTTTGCTTGGGGTCCGTCAAGGCTAGTGAAATCATATAGTGGGTACATAATTAATGGTTACCGATTTCACACTCATGATTATGCGAAGGGAAAGAAAACAATTAATAGTGGTGTTTGCGTGAAAGGGATTGGAAATGACGCATCAGGACCTGATTACTATGGAGTGTTAAATGAGATTATTGAAGTGCAATTTCCTGGTAATCCACAAGCAAAGCATTGTTCTTTTTAAATGTCACTTGGTTTGATCAAACATTGAATCGTGGTACCGGGGTACATCCGCGAGTATAATCTTGTAGAAATTAACCACAAAAGGAGCTATGCTAACTATGATCCATTTGTTCTAGCTCAACAAGCTATCCAAGTGTATTATGCATCATATCCAGGGAGTAAGAGGCCAAGATCTGATTGGTTGGCAGTTTGCAAAATCAAAGCTCGACATATAATAGATGCACCCGTGGTTGACGAGCTTATCGGGAAGAAGTAGATGCTATCGACGAAGTCGACATATCGTTATTTGTTAATCTTGGTATTCTGACGCATGAGAATGGTATGAGTGAAATGTTGGATGTTCATGATGAGGCTATAACAGCAAGGGAAAGTTCTCCTATAAATGAAGAGGAAGAAGATGAATGGGAAACGAATAGCGATACCTCAGTAGATGATGATGAGTCTGTATCGGAGAATGATTCTAGTGAATAGGCCTGATTTCAATTCATTTACAAATAATATAGTTAATGGTGAGGGAATCTTGAAATCTATTGCATCATTACTATCCCATGTCAAATTTTAATTTACAATTTATTTGTTACTTGAATCTACATGCCTTGAATCTTTTAATTTTTATTATTAGAAATTTCATCACATACAATTTTGTTTCACAATTTTGTCTAATTGTCGGAATCTCATCTCCTTCTTTTTTTACGAGAATCTTTCGTTTAGACTTGTACAGCCCGGAGGATTTTTGTTATTCCTTATTATATTCTTTTGTGGTGTAAATAACAAGGTAGTTTATATATTGTATTGTTGCTCGTATTGATGAGACAATTCACAAGGACAGAGGCATTTATAATTTTTAGCTTGATTTTAACTATATCTAACATTTTAATTGGAACCCCGTGAGTGATGGGTGATCATTCCCCGTGAGTGATGGGTGATCAATCCTCTTGGGTAATGGGTGATTACCCCTAGTTATCTTTTGAATTTTTCTATATTTAAAAGATCTGTCTTTGTTGTTTGTAACAGCGTTTTGGTTGTCAAATCTTGAGGTGGCCTTGTGCCTGGGAAATGTCCAATTATAGGGGAGACTCTGTCAAATTTTTTTTAAAATTCAATTTACAAGTACAATGTTTATTTTGACATTCCATCATTATCATACATATTATTGTATTACTTTAAACTAGCGAATAGATATAACGTTTCAATGTTATTATTCTTTTATCATTTTTATTCACAGTTATTTACATCCTTCTTTTGGAGTGGGCTTCGTCTTTATTGATTCCTTATTTTTCTTTTTTCATCTCCTTTAGCAATGTCTTCTAATGAAGGATCATTGAGGGAGGGGAGTCAGGAGGGTCAGGAGCCTTATACTCCATCCCCTACTCAGCTATAAAGGCTTTCAGTGCCTCGTTCATTACATGGCTCTATTGGAGATGAGGGAGTACCATCCCCGGCTTTTCAATCATCCGCTACTTCAGCTTCGCATTCTGTTGGGTTGCAAGTTACGGACTCCCGACCTTGGATTGTTCCACGGGGAAACGGGTAAGTAACATATTCATACTTTGTAAGATGTTGATTATTAGTTCAATTATTATTATTATTTTTGAGATTAACATAACTATATTGTACATTGTCATTGCACCAAAAATAGGTTCGCTGGCTCGGACAAATGTGTCCGAGAAATTTCAAATATAATACAGCAGTACTTCACTGGTTCGTATCCGACATACACGCACGTCCCGATAACCGTGCGAGACTTATGGTTTCAAGAATTTGGGGTAAGCAATTTTTGAGTATTTTTTATCGTTTAAGTACTATGTTATATGTTAATCAGAAATCTTAATCATGATCATGCAGAAATATTTTCGGTGGAGGGAAGAGTATGCTTCGCTAATTCGATCAACTTGG
This sequence comes from Voacanga thouarsii, assembly GCA_026120185.1. Taxonomy (NCBI): domain Eukaryota; kingdom Viridiplantae; phylum Streptophyta; class Magnoliopsida; order Gentianales; family Apocynaceae; genus Voacanga; species Voacanga thouarsii. Next base: position 946,596 of record JANUWF010001766.1, read on the forward strand.
GAAAAGAAGTGTCGGACGCGATTTTCGGACATAATGTCTAGGCTGAGGAAGAGGGATGATTGGGTATGTCCTCATTGGATAGAGGCACAGTATTGGAATGACATTTGCGAGTACTGGAGATCAGAGAAGTATCAAAAGCTCTCATCCACCAACAAAAAGAATCGTGGGAGTAGCTGCACCCATACTGGAGGGTCTATTTCGTTCACAGAACACGAGGACCGTTTGGTAATTCACCTTTACTTAATTAATTATTAATCTAAATTGTTTTATTACAAATTTATGTAAGATTGTAATAATTACATTGTGTTAACATAAATGTAGCGGGCCAAGGAGGGGAGTTCTTTTAGCTACACAGACATGTTTGAGACATTACATGTCTTTCAGAGCGGGCCACAAAAGGGTCAGTTTGTCAGTGAGCGATCTCGCCAGACATTGGTACTATATAGATTAAATATGTTGAAATTCTTTATACTGCGTGGAATTTGTATTTTATTTTGATAATTACTATTGACAATTCTTTTTTTTTTTTTTTTTAGGATGAGGTGTGAAATCTCATACAGAGCACTCCTCAGTCCGAGTCTAGTGACTCTGTAAACTCTGTTGTTCCTCTTGATGAAAAAGCCATGTTTGTAAAGGCACAAGGCGGGTTCAAAAGGGGACGAGTTTTTGGGTTAGGCTCAGAGGCGACACATGTTCGAACTAGACTGTCTCAAAGTGGACTGCATGCATCTTCCCCTACACAAGTTGATATTGGACATCTAGTAGAGCAAAGGGTTCAACAGGCTGAGCGGAGATTCAATCGACAAATAGACTTGTACCGGGACTTCATGAGGCAACAGCAGTCTACATTTGGTGGTTGGATGGCAGCTATGTCGAACAACATGGGTATTCCTACACCATCTATGCCATCCATAGAGGAGATAAAAGCGCGCATTGCGGCTGCTAATGCTGAAGATGAAGATCCAAATGTTGACGATGAATTTGATCCAGCTGATGAGCACCCAGGCCCACGTAGGGGCTCTCATTCCCCTCCTCCACCCCCTTCTGCAGCTGCTCCTTCATTACTTACATAGACTTGTTATATTTATTTTTATACTCTTTATACACTATTACTTATTTTTGTGAATTATTTTACTTTTTTAGATACTTATTATGTATTTTATATTATATTATATTTTAATATTTTAATTATATTTATTTGGGCTTATTTTTAATTTTTTATAGTATTTTTTTGGATTATGAACATAGTTTTGATATTTATTTGTATAATATTTCAGGGTTGATTTATAGGAAATTAATAATTTAAAATAAATATAATAATAAAAAAATAAAAAATTATTGCAAAACCCTCGCAATTTGCGAGGGTTTTGCGAGGGCTCAAGTCGTGGCCCTCGCAAAACCCTCGCAAATTGCGACGGTTTTGCGAGAGTCATGACTTGGGGTTAATTCTCCCCTCGCAAAACCGCCGCAATTTGCGAGGATTTTGCGAGGGCCAACCTTGTACCCTCGCAAATTTGCGACGGTTTTGCGAGGGTTAATGTTTTTCGTCGCAAAACCGTCGCAAAAATTGTTCCTCTGGTGAAGTTTGACCAAAAAATATTCATCGCAAAATCTTCGCAAAACCGTCGTAAATAGCAACGAATTTTTTTTGTCCCTCGCAAAACCGTCACAATTTGCGACGGTTTCCCATGGCCGTCGCAAATTGCGACGTCATTTTTTGCGACGGCTAAAACCGTCGCAAAAACGGTCAGCGATGGTTTTGCGAGGGTTTTTGGCCGTCGCAAATGGCGATTTTTCCTGTTGTGTCCTGCGGGCCATCCCTTCCATCTGTATGCCTTGTATGAAAGTTGATGTTCTTTGCTAAAGTGGCACCCTGACACACTATGTGGCTGTGAATGTAGAGTTGTGGAAGGTAGTTAATAGTTGCCCTCTTATGGCTAAAATACCCTAGCGGGGTATGCCATAAATTTGGCAATCTCATTTTTTCTAATCTTGTTAAAATATATTGTCTATGCTAAAATTATGCAAATATAAACCCCATTTAATAAAACTAAAATTTAAATTTTAAAATTTTAAAATTGTGTTTTGAAATTTAAAATTTAAATTTAAAGATTAAATTAATTATAAATTATTTTTATGCTTTATTACAACTTATTTATACCGTTTTAAATTTATAATAAGATTTTAATACATATTAATTAATTAAATACTAAAAAAATTGAAGTAATTAAATACTTAATATTATTATTTATGTAATATATTTAATTAAATAAATATTTGATTAAATTTTAATTAAGTATTCATCCCTCCTTAATTAGTGCACTAACCACCATCATGGGGCCATAAACCTTCACGTCTGTCACGTGGAACACCACATACCTGTTGGGCCATGTTTATTGCGGCCACAAGAGACCCATTTTCATCCCCCACATAGGCAACACATTTTCTAACTTCAACCCAGCATAATTAATGATTTGACAATATGACAATCACTTACCACATCCAGTGTATGATCTCCCTTTAATTATTGAGTCAAATGTTTTTTCTTTAGCGTGCAATATTGTCTCCTCCTTCTCTATATCATAAGGGATGGAAAACAAATCCCTCACATATTTAGGCTTGTTTTGGTTCTTGAAGGGGAGAGGGAGAGGAAAGGAGAGGAGGAGCAGCATATTTTATTTTTATTAGAGGAAGTTAATGCATGTATATACTCTTATCTTGTTTGATTGGAATGGAAATAGGATGGAGAGAAAAGGGAAGAAGAGGGAGAATAATTAATTTAGTTTACTATTTTATCCCTCATTATCTATTTTATTAAAATTTTTAATATTAAAAATATGGTCAATATTATCATTATTACTCCCACTTTATTTTCTTTCTATCAATCCCTCCAAATTGGGAGGTGAAAAAAATGCTAATGTAGAGGGAGAGTAGTATCCTCTCTTAATTTACTTCACCTTCACATCTACATTCTGTTAGAAAAGGATAAGAGTCAATCTTTAATAGTTGTAAATAACCACTGTTTGTTAGTAAAAGATAGAGTCGATTGTAACTTACAGCTCTTTGTTATTATTTGTAGTTATCTTGTACAAAACAAACTCTATATAATAGAACCCATCTCAAAGTAAAAGAGTGGGCATTTCCATTTTACATGGTATTAGAGCAGGTTATGATCCTTCTCCTCTTCTCATCTTCTCATGGCAACCTCTTCCTCTATGTCCTCTTTCTCTTCTTTTCCTATCTTCAATGTCAACATCTCCGATTTTGTTACTGAAAAATTGGATATGACTAATTATCCTACGTGATCCTACTTGTTTCGTCCCGTCCTTGATATTTATGATCTAAGTGATCATATTTCTGCCTCTCCAACCTCCCCATCTCAGTTTCTCTCTAGTGAAAATGAAGCTGATTCCCATCCAAATCCTGCCTAACTTCTCTGGCACAAAGCTGATCACCTTATTCTCAGTTGGATTAATGCAACAGTCACACGTGAAGTTCTTCCCCTTCTATATCATTCTACCACTGCCTCTAAAGCTTGGACAACCCTCTCTAATCACTTTCTTGACAAATCTACTGCTCGTGAGATGCAATTAAGACTTGCTCTTGATCAGCTCCGCAAGAATGATCTTTCCATGGATGTTTATTGTTGGAAATTCAAGGAATTAGCAGATTCTGTTGCGGCTATTGGTCAGCCATTAATTGAACAAGAAAAAGTGCAACGTCTTCTTGGTGGTCTTCCACTCTCTTATGAATCTTTGATCACTGTTGCCTCCACTCAAAAGCCTCCTTCATTTGATGAAGTATGGACTATGCTCCTTCGCTATGAAGCACGTCTTGAACATTTGGATTCTCTTTCTTCTTCCTTTACAATGCAGCCCCAAACTGCTCTTGTCTCAGTTGCTATTTCTTCATCAGGTCGTGGATCATCCTCTCCTCATGGTCGGGGAGGTCGATGGCATGGCAGCAATCATGGTGGATATCGTGGTGGACGAATGTCCTCCTATTCATCCTCCTTCGGGTACGGAAATGCTCTCGGTATTCTTGGTCCTTCTCCATTATTCCCTGGCTCCTCAACGCTATTTACTGGTACTTGTGGATTGGTGGGACACATTGCTGCGAGTTGCCCATGACGCAATTCTCTATCAGGAATTACCAGTCAGTTTGCTGGGCTATCTTTAGCTTACTCCTTTGATCCCTCATATTATTTGGATTCTGGTGCATCTTCTCATATGATTACTGATACTGGTACGCCCTCTTTGCCTCATGACTCTTCTGCATCTAGCACTATAACAGTCGATAATGGTGCACAAGTCTCAATTGCTTCTTCTCGTGATCATCATCTCCATTCTTTTGGTCATTCTTTCTCCATGCCAAGTACTTTGCATGTTCCCCATCTATCTAAAAATCTTATCTCAGTTCGTCAATTTACGAAAGATAATGACTGTTTTTTTGAATTTCATGCTTGGGGTTTTGTTATCAAGGATTCCAAAACGGGGTAGGAATTGGTTCGTTGCCTCAATAATGATGCACTCTATCCATGGGTGCCAATGTCGCAGCAACAAAGGAGTCATCAAGCACTAGTTTCTGTTGTCCCCTCATTTGCTCTTTAGCATGCAAGGTTGGGACATCCAAGTGCAGTTGTTTTTCAAGTTTTGTCACGTTCTTTTCCCTTTATTTCCAATAAATCCCACAGGGAATTACCCTGTTCTTCTTGCTTAGTTTCAAAAGCATGTCAATTACCCTTTTCTTCTAGATCAACTTTTAGTTGAGATTTTTTGGAATTAATTCACTGTGATGTTTGGACATCTCCCGTTTCCTCTGTTACTGGTTTTAAGTACTATATCTTATTTGTGGATGATTATATGAGGTTCACTTTATTGTATCCAATGCGGCAAAAATCAGAAGCCTTGTCTTGTTTTACAACCTTCAAGCGCCATGTTGAAAATCTTTGCTCTCAGCATATTAAATTTTTTCGTTCAGATAATGGTGGAGAATTTATCAATAAGCAATTTCAACAATTTCTTGATACTTCTATTATTTTCTTTCAATCATCTTGTCCGAGGACACCTGAACAAAATGGTGTTGCTGAACGCAAGCACCGTCACATTTTTGAAATAGGGAGAACTATGCTTCATCATGCAAATTGTCCGTTGAATTTATGGGTTGAAGCCTTCAACACTACTATCTACTTAATTAATCGCTTACCAACTCCAGTTTTAGCTAATCTTTCCCCATTTTATGCTTTTCTTGCGCACCATCCAGATTATTCAATACTAAAGGTCTTTGGTTGTCTATGTTTTCCAACTTTACAGGCTTATAACCACCATAATATGGAGCCCCGTTCCATTCCTTGTGTTTTTTTAGAATATAGTCCTCATCAAAAAGGCTATCGATGTCTGTCTCTTGCTACTGGGAAGGTGATTGTTAGCCGGCATGTTCGATTTGTGGAGACCTCTTTTCCTTATGTTGAACAGTCTACCATCACAGCCGTCCCTTCTTTATCTCCACCAAAGATGGTTCGGCCGAAGAAGCATCTTCCTGCATCATTGCATACCCCTCCTAGCCTTCATTTCTCATAAGATCTTCCATCCTTGTCTCCTAATACTTCCTCCCCTACTGCATCATCATCTTCTCCTACTTTACCAGAATCATCAGTCCCTAGTTCTTCACCACCATCCCTTCTTTCTCCTTCTCAAGTGCCATCTGTTATGCCTTCTACAACCAAACGTCCATTTCACCCCATGCAAACAAGAGCTAAAGATGGCATCTCTAAACCAAATCCAAAATACACTCTCTTGGAAATACATGAACCATCTACCGTAAAGGATGCCATGGCTGATTCTCATTGGAAACAAGCGATGGTGGATGAATTCAATGCATTAGTAGCAAATGATACATGGACATTGGTGCCACGACGTTCTGATATGAATATCGTTGGATGCAAATGGGTCTTTTGACTCAAACAAAACGTGGATGGATCTCTTGACAACTATAAAGCTCGTCTTGTTGCAAAAGGCTACAATCAACAAGAACAAATCGACTTCTTTGAAACATTCAGTCCTATAGTTCGCCATGCTACCATTCGTTTACTTCTTACTCATGCCTTGACACAACATTGGCAAATCAAGCAGTTAGATGTGAAAAATGCCTTCCTTAATGGCACTCTTGATGAAGAGGTATATATGCTTCAACCACCTGGTTTTAAAGATTCCAGTAATCCAGATCATGTCTGTCGTCTCCAAAACGCCTTGTACGGCCTTAAACAAGCTCCTCGAGCTTAGTTTCAGTGCTTCAGTAAATTTTTGTTCTCTTGTGGCTTCTCTAGCTGTAAATCGGACAGCTCGATGTTTGTTTATCATCATGGGCAGGTCACTCTCATTCTACTCTTATATGTTGATGATATTATTCTAACTGGTTCTGATTCTGTGGCACTTCAAAAGTTCATTGCCACTCTAAAGCAACAATTCTCAATGTCTGATATGGGTGATCTTCACTATTATTTGGGAATTCAGGTTACTCGTTCCTTTCAAGGCATATTTTTACATCAGTCTAAGTATGCAACTGATCTTCTTGCTAAGATGTCCATGACTGATTGCAAGCCAGTTACGACACCTGTGTTTGGTTCTAAACTATCCACCCATGATGGTCAACCTCTGTCCAATCCCACTGAATTTCGAAGCTTGGTAGGTGCTCTTCAATATCTTACTATAACACGACTAGAAATTGCATTTGCCGTTCATAGCATATGTCAATTCATGCACAAACCTACTACTTCCTATCTTCAAGCTGCAAAGCGCATCCTTTGCTCTATCAAAAGAACAGTGAGTTCTAGTCTTCATCTCCGAGCCTCTTCTAGCATTGCTTTGATTGCTTATGCGGATGCAGATTGGGCTGGTTGCCCTAACACAAGGCGCTCCATGACAGGTTTAGCAGTGTTTTTTGGTGGAGTTCTTGTGTCCTGGGGGTCTAAGAAACAACATACTGTTTCTCGGAGTAGTACTGAAGCTGAATACCGAGCTGTTGCCCATACCACAGTTGAGTTACAGTGGATACAAAATATCTTAACCGAAATGGGTGTCAAGCAATCCAGTCCGCCAGTCCTTTTCTGTGACAATGTCAGCACCATTTATCTTATTGGCAATCCATTATATCATTCTCGAACTAAACACTTGGAGCTGGACTTCCATTTTGTGTGAAAGCGAATTGAAAATGGCCAGCTGCACATTCGGTATGTACCAACAGCGTTACAAATTGCTGACATCTTCACCAAGGCTTTAAATAATACTCGATTTGTTCCACTTAGAGATAAGCTCAACATCGGCCCTCGATGTTGATCTTGCAAGGGGGTGTTAGAAAAGGGTAAGAGTCAATCTTTAATAGTTGTAAATAACCACTGTTTGTTAGTAAAAGATAGAGTCAGTTGTAACTTATAGCTCTTTGTTATTATTTGTAGTTATCTTGTACAAAACAAACTCTATATAATAGAACCCATCTCAAAGTAAAAGAGTGGGCATTTCCATTTTACACATTCAACCAAACAAGGTAAATCACATTTACCTCCATATTTACTTCTCTTTCTCATTTATTTTCACAAAACAGTTCAACCAAACCAAACCTGAATACATATTTTTACTCTAAAACGATGTGGCCGCATTTTCTTCAGCCGGTTTGTGACAATAGTTTTGGACAAACTATCATTTTCCTTCTGTAGTTGTAACACTTCTCCTAACAGTATCATCTTTTACTATGATACACTATAAGAAAAAATCAAATTAGCGAAGGCCAAATCCGTCGCAAATCACGTTTAGCGACGGATTACGTCCGTCGCTAAAAAGGGCGTCGCAATTTGTGACAGTCATTTAATTGATGACATTATAATTAAAGTTATAATCAACATAGCGACGGATTTGCGTCGGCAAAAAAAAATTATTTTTTAAGAAAATTAATTAATTTTGCGATGGTAAAAAAAATTTTTATTTACAAAAATTAAAATAATTTAGCGACGATTTTGCGACGGATTTGCTATGGTCAAAATTTTTTTATTTACAAAAATTAAAATAATTTAGCGACAGTTTTGTAACGGAAAAAAAATTATTTTTAAAAAATTAATTAATTTAATTTGCAGTAGTGAAAAAAATTATTTAAAAAATTAATTAATTTTGTGACGGAATTGCAACGTCCAAAAATTTTTATTTAAAAAATTAATTAATTAGCTACTCGGCCCGCCCGTTCATCAGCCCAACCCCGCCCGCTGAGAACCTGATCCACAACCTAACCCGCCAAGAATATTATGAGATTATGTCGAACTTGGGGCTCGAACCCGCGTCCTTGTTATGGGGGAATACGCGTTCCATCACTAATCTATTGAAGTTCTTGTAATATATTATGCTATATATTAATTATATAGTAAATTTTTTGTGAATTAGCGACGGATTTACAAGGGTTTTGCGACAGATATGCGACGACCGTCGCAAATCCATTGCTAATTAGCCACGAATTTGCAACGGCTAATTTTTCAAGATTTAAAAATAAATTTATTTTTAAATTTTTAATGGTCGTCACAAATTTGTTGCAAATTGCAATGGATTTTTTTTATTTTAAAAAAATTAATTTATTTTTAAATTTTATAGGCCATCACAAATTCGTTGCAAATTGCAAAGGATTTTTTTAATTTAAAAAATAATTTATTTTTTAATTTTAGATGGTCACAGCAAATCCGTTGCAAATTTGCAACGGATTTTTTTAATTTAAAAAATAAATTTAATTTTTAATTTTAGATGGCCATCGTAAATCTGTTGCGAATTGCAACGGATTTGCGACGGATTTTTTTAATTTAAAAAAATAAATTTATTTTTTAATTTTAGATGGTCCTTGCAATGGATTTGCGACGGATTTTTTTTAATTTTAAAAAAATAAATTTATTTTTTAATTTTAGATGGCCATCGCAAATCCGTTGCAAATTTGCGACGTATTTGCGACGGCTTTTTTTTAAAATTTAAAAAAAAATAAATTTTTTTTTAATTTTAGATGGCCGTCACAAATCCATTGCAAATTTGTGACGAATTTGAGACGGATTTTTTTTTAATTTTAAAAAATAAAATTATTTTTTAATTTTAGATGGCCGTCACAAATTTGTCTCAAATTGCAATGGATTTGCAACAGATCAGGGTTTATGAAACCCTGATTCGTCGCAAATCCGTCACTAATCTAAAAACTTCACCCAAAAAAATTTTAATATTTGATTATATATAAATATATAATATATATATATATATATATATACACATATGATATAGTGTGTGTGTGTGTGTTGAAATAGTAAAATACGCAAAAAGATATTTGTAAGTTGAAATATTTATATATATAATATACATATGATATTATTAAGTATATATATATATATGTATGTATATATGTAAGAATATGACACATATGCATCTATTGCTAATAATGTCTGTATATTTAATAGCAAATATATGTATATATATATATATATATATATATATATACATATATGTGTATGTGTATGTGTGTGTGTTGTGTGTGTGTGTATATATATATTTATATATAATGTATATGTATATATATACATCATATATATGCCAATATATATATATTTGTATATATAAATATGTATGTATAGATATATTAATATATTTAAAAAGTATTATAACATATATATAGATATATGTATATATATGTATATATATATATAGACACACATACTAACATAAATAAATATGTATATATGTATGTATATATATTTATTTTTATATTAAAAAAGTATATTAACATATTTATATGTATATAAAAATGCAATATTAATATATGTATATATATATCTGTATTTATTAATATGTGTATATTTATATGTATTTATTTTTAATTTTAGATGGCCGTCACAAATCCATTGCAATTTGCAACGGAATTTTTTTAATTTTAAAAAAAATTTAAAAAAATCCGTCACAAATTTGCAATAGATTTGCAGTGGTCATCTAAAATTAAAAAATAAATTTATTTTTTTTAAATTAAAAAAATCCATTGCAAATTTGCAACTGATTTGCGACGACCATCTAAAATTAAAAAAATACATTTATTTTTTTAAAAATCCATTGCAAATTTGCAATGAATTTGCGATGGATTTTTTTTTAATTTTAAAAAAATAAATTTATTTTTTAATTTTAGATGTCCATCGCAAATTTATTGCAAATTGTAATGGATTTGAGACGGATTTTTTAAATTTAAAAAAAATAAATTTATTTCTTAATTTTAGATGACCGTCGCAAATCTGTTGCAGCGACGGATTTTTTTAATTTAAAAAAATAAATTTATTTTTTAATTTTAGCTGGCCATCACAAATTCGTTGCAAATTTGTAACGGATTTGCGACGGATTTTTTTTTTAAATTTTAAAAAAATAAATTTATTTTTTTAATTTAGATGGCCGTCGCAAATTCGTTGCAAATTTGCGATGGATTTGAGACGGCTTTTTTTTAATTTTAAAAAAATTAATTTATTTTTAAATTTTGGATGACCGTAGCAAATCCGTTACAATTTTTTTTAATTTTAAAAAAATTAATTTATTTTTTAAATTTAGATAGCCGTCTCAAATCCTTACAAATTTGTGACGGATGTGCAACGGTTTTTTTTTAATTTCAAAAAAAATAATTTATTTTTAAATTTTGGATGGCCGTTGCAAATCCGTTACAAATTTACAACAGATTTGCGAGGGCTGGATTTCCGTCGCTAATCTGTTGCAATTGCCGACGGAAATTTAAAAAAATAAATTTATTTTTAAAATTTTTGTTTTCGTTGATGTTTCATCGCAAATTAGCGACGGCCTAGAAGCCGTCGCAAAAATCCGTCGCTAATTTGATGTTTTTCTTGATAGAGATCCCACATGATGAGGGCTTCTTTGATGGCATCCTTTTGCCATAAGCAATGTCTTCCTCTATTCTTCTCTTCATCAATTTATTTTGTGATATTCTTCTTTCCTTCGTTGACTCTCCTTTTACGGAACAGAACCTTCTCTTCATTGTTTATTAAAAAATCTGCTCGCTTGCTTAGAGCTTCTTTGCCCACCCATATATTTTCCAACTCATCAAGACTTGCACTATAAGAAAAATAATAATTTCTGACAGCTTAAAATTGTCATAAATAATTATACAGGATAATTGTTACAAAAAAGAGTATTGCAAAATTATTATGCGACCACCAATTGTATTTAATACTAAACATAAAATGGTTGGGGAGGTTAGGCCAAGTCCTATCAGTTTATTAATTAAATAAAAAGAGCAACAAGTATGTGAATTATGATCAAATTAGTTAGGAAATCTGGAATCTTATTCCTACCCTTAAAGACATGAAAAAATGTAAAAGATTCAAATTTGTTGTGAAGTTGATAGATCAAGGGTCTGAAGAAGATTGTGCAAATGCCATGGGATGGTAAGGATTCCCACGATCTCTCTTACCAATGCCAGTGAATTTGTCGGAACTGTAATCTTCTTAATTCCAAGAGCATGGCAGCGGTAGGGTTTATTTTTTATCGACTTGAATAAGTTACTGACTGATTATTCTTTCAATTATATGAGTAATGAAATTTATATTAAGTTTTGATACTCCCTCTATTTTAAAATACTTATTTATGAAGCATTTTGCATATAGATTAAGGGTGTTGAAAACAATACAATAATTTAGATAAAATTTCTATTCTACCTATATTAAAAACACTATAGTTATTGGTTAGTGAAAATTCCCAAGAAGCAAGAAGAAAGAAGAATTTTGGAAAGTTGTGTAGTTGACTTAAAATAAATAGGGATATAATAGGAAAAAACTAATTATTAGTTCTAGAAATATGTACATGAACAAGTATTTTGAAACAAAATAAAAAAGTTTTATGAATAAATATTTTAAAATGAAGAGAGTATTATTTATGTGGGAGAGGCTCATCTTCAATGTTAAGAAAAGTAGAGATTTTTCAATTTTTTAATGAAAAGAAGGCATTAATGCTTAAAATTAGAATTCAGTATATATTCCTTATCTTTTCTCCCCATCTTTTCTCCTTTAGCTTTAGACTTGTTAACTACCGAAAAATGAGAAAATAAGGGAAATAATTAAAAAGAAAAAAGATTTAACCATTAAGGGGAGAAAAAAATAGAAAAAGACAAGAAGAATATAATAAAATCTAATCCTATCCATTAACTATTAAAATACTAATTCTTCTTTTTATCTTTAAAAGTCAGGGAAGGTCTCTATTTATATATATATATATATATATATATATATATATATATATATATATATATATCTAGAGAGAGAGCTTTTCCTATTTATGTCATCTGATAATGATTCCATTACGTACGATAATAAGTCTCCTACCGTATCAATAACAATATATACGCGCATGTGCACTTGCAAGAGGAAGGGAAAAACTATAATTTTATCAAAATATTAAGTAATTAATCCAGTTAAAAATAATAAAAAAAAAAAGATACTTGTTGTAGTCAAATATTTAACTTTAAAATAAATAAATATTATTTATTTATTTTAAAATACTTTTAATATGCATAACTATAAAAAAAAAAAAAAGAAAGAGAAAATTCAGAGTTAAACGTGTATTGTTTTACTGATTAGATTCGATTATATAACTAATAGTTTACCCATAAGTATTAATTTAAGTTTTGATTTTCCTTAACATCAACCAACACTCCATCCTTTAGATTTTGGTTTTAAAAAATTATAAATAGCAACAATTTTGATCATGTTATGAAAATAATAAACGGCTGTTCATTTTCTGATACTATCCATTTATCTCGAAGATAGATGTGACATTTCATTTTTCTAAGGTTAAATGGATAAGATAAGATTGTATTTATTAAATTCATTTCTTATCCTTTTAAATGATGTATCTAGACCTCTATAAATAGGGGTATTATATAAACGAATATAATTAATTAATTGAATCTAAGTGATGCTCTCATTCCTATCTTCTTATAGTTTCTTTAATATCAGTTTTTATATATTTTTTTTTCTTGATTCTTGATTTTATTTGAAATCAAATTCATAATACGTTATCAACACAAGACTCTACCAAGGTTGTTCTACTAAAGTTTATAATCAAGCCAACACTATTAAAAATATTCTCTCGATCCGTACAATCAAGTAGTCTATTTTTTTTAAGTGTGCAAAAAGAAGAAATGTACTCTTTCTATTTGATTTTGTTTTAACATGGCGAATCTCACTAAACTTAAGTTTGTAGCTCTAGATATCATTGAAAAAAACTATTTATCCTAAACACTAGATGCTGAAATGTATTTAGCTGCAATGGGTTTGGCAGATACTATTGTAGAAGGAAATTTATCATCATCACAAAATAATGCTAAAGTAATAATGTTTTTCCGTCGTCATCTACATGAAGAATTAAAAGTGGAATACCTTACTGTGAATGCAACACCCCACCCAAAAATAACAACGAAAGCATACCATAAACTACGTGTCGCCCTATCCAGTTGCCTAGATAAGGGGTCTTTATAACGATAATAACTAATAAGTGAAGTAAAGGCCAAGACTGATGTAATAAAACCATACTTATTTAATACACAATACATAAGTGAGGTTCAATACATTATGATATCAATACTACATCAGAACCGTAATGTACATATATATAAAAGATAATAGTAGACGGACCTAATTATGGTATCGTCTCTGTCTCTAACAGTGGCCACCAGCTTTGGCTCCTATAAAATAAGATAAAAGACACGTGTGAGTGAAAATCATTCAGTGAGTCCCAGGTGTGTGCTACTGCTTTGTAAAAAAAAGAAGACACAATAGTATCATATTTTCCCATTGAAAATAACTCTACAACTTACTAAGAAGGAGTTTGTTTCAAAATCAACTATTTTTGGAAAATCGAGTTTCATTTAGCATCATTGTCCCAATTTAAAAAATACAAGCACTTCTCTCAACAGAATGTCAGCCTATGTGTAAAGTTCGCAAGGCTTCGCCTTCGACATCGCAGTCTTATTGTCCTAAGGTCACGTGCCTATAGTACTCAACTGTGCATTGTCGGAGTGGTAAGTGTGTCTAAGCACAATACCGAAGTAAAAGAATATTTTACTTGCCACCGTAAGCCCAAGGGTCCCAATCCTGATGTCAATCACCATCAAAGCGTCAATGAGTTGAACACGCCAAGTGTCCCCGCCCAGTTCCGTGAACAATCCAAATCAAAGTGCACACAAGGCACAGGTAATTGCCAAGGGCTAAACGGCTAGCCAGGACAACTTATCTCAATGTCATGTTGCCCTATTTGGAGTAAGACAATCCTCATAATGGATCAGATTATGTGGGGTCATCTATCACTAACATAAGCTAGTACAAAGATCAAAGTCCTTGCTGAGTACTCAACGTTTCTACTAGTTCACAAGACCAGTACCAATTCCATATTCCCGAACGAATTCCAAATAAAATATTTTCCGGGGCCAAAATATCATTTTCCAAAAGTTGATCTCATATCGAGAAATTGTTTCCCAAATCTGTAGTGAAAAAGGATGAAAAGTCCTCTTTTTACATCATAAAGTGTTCCAACAAGGGTATTCGAGTCATTTTACCCATACCCGATTTCAAAAAGAGCATTATTCAGGAATTCCAGAATTCTAATCCAAAAGGAAGAGTTTAATTCAAAAATCCCAATTATAATTCCATAATATTCATAACTCACAATTTCCCAAAAATCCTTTCCATAAAAAGGAGCATTAATGCTTTTCCAGAATAAAACATTATTTCGTTTCATAATTAAGGAGAAGAAAGCCTTTCAAGTATACATTTATATTTAGGAATTATTCATAATTCAAAAGATCCAAAATTCCTTATAGAAAATACCATTTCCTAAAATCCACAATAATTTCTCGTTTAGAGAAACCATATTTTTCTCAAGAAAACACAAAGGTCTATTAACATTGTCACGAAGAGGTTTTAGGAAAGTTAGTCACTAATTATAAATAATTCCATTTATGAAAATTCATATTTTCCATTCATATTCAATCATGGAATGGCACCGTTTCTTTCTCAGAGAAATTGTTTACTTGTTCAAAGAAACAAAAAGGATTCATAGACCATTTCTTTAATAAATCATTATTTACTAGCATAAAACAGGATTTTGTAAAATAAGTGGAGCTCATCTTGAGTCCTAGATTAATATAGCCGGTCAAATATCGTGTCTAACCCGTCACCAATCGTTTAATGTGAACAACCTGCATTAAACGTCGTTTCATGCTCAGTTTGGTATTCTAAACTTAGATTAACACTTAGCTAACATAAACATAAGGAAATCACTTATTCCTTATTCCTTCATTTTCCTTTATAGAGTAAACGCATATCTACACATATATTGTATATCCGATTCTTCCATTACTCTTCTAATTCTTCCATTACTCCTTCCCTTTTGCATGTAAACAAACTCCCTTGAGTTTATTGCATGTATTGCATGTAGCATAAAATTCTGTATTTTTTCCATTTAACACACTATTTTGTTTTGTGCATAACTTTTGATCCACGACTCTAATTGGGCTCCATTTTATATCAAATGCTCATTACACCTTCAACTATACTTCTATAGATTCCATTTCTCTTGTATTAATTCCATTCAGAAAATACTAGAGCAAAACGATCTCAGTATTTCTCTTGCTTCAACTCCTTTTTTACAAGTAACATTTCTATCTTGTTCTCCTTTGTCCATTACACCTTTAGGACACTTAATCCATTAATTTTTCCTTCAAAACACCTTCAATTCTTCATATTTTCAAGTCAAGAAAACTACCAATTCCATGCTTGAACAATATAATTATCAATATATAGCAAAATAACTATTGTTTGTTTTCACTATATCTTCACTTTCTTTCTGATTCTACTGTCTTTCTTTACTACTATGAACAGCCCTTCAAATCACCATCCAAATACTTCTATTCACTACAAAAATCATAGCACATGGATCTTTCAATCAACCAACACACACTTTCTTATACAAAACTTCACATAGTTCATAAATAAAGCTACACATAATCATAATTTTCATGATTTCATGTTAAAATTTATATCAAAATGATCACTGTAATGAAATCTATGACTTTAATTCATGAAGTTTAGCCTTTTACCTTATTTATGAGACTCTTTAAGCTTGATTTAGCTCAAGAACACAAAGAACAACCTTCTTTTTCCCCTTTCTATTTTTCTCTCAATTTTTCTTCCTTTTTCTTCCTTTTTTCCTTCCTTTCTTCTTTGTTTATTTGTTTGGCCGGCTGCCTCCTTATTCCACCACCGTAATATGGCCCAAATTGTGACCAATTAGCTCACAATGCATTTTATGCATTGTGGGCCTCTTTACACATGTCGTGATGTCCTTTTTCGACCTATTTTCCATATTTATTTTGTAAAACTTATTTGATAAGCTTTCTTGCAAGAATAATTCATAAAACCTCTCATAGAGTGACACTTGTCTCTATCCACCAATCACATAATGCCATGTGTCCAAATTTGCCCAGGTTTTCAATTTTTCTCAGAAAATAACTATAATTCCGGTCCGTATCAAGAAAATATTTTATTCCACCAATAGAATCTATAAATTTCACTGAATTCAATGGTAGGAATCAAAACCCTTAATTATTTCTCAATTCTTTTCAATTTGCAGTCAAAATCCCAATCACGGTTAAAATTATGAAAATACCCCTGATACCCATGATAACTTAATTTATACCAGAACACTCATCTCTTCGCACAAATCAATTTTTGTTCTAAATTTACCCCCAAACTCTCACTTTCTTAAAAGTAGTCACAGTTTGAATATTTAGGGCACGGGTTGAACAAAATTTAAAATTACATCGAGGTCCTTACATATATATATTGCACCGAAATATTCTTCACATTACACTGATTATCTTTTGTTCTGGCCACTAATACAAATTTCTATTATATTAAGAATAGTAGTCAGCCAAAGTTGAAAATATAGGGTATTAGAATCTCCCCTCCTTCAAAAAATTTCGTCCTCGAAATTGACTTAGTCTTGGAACAATTCTGGATACTTTTTTTGCATCTTTGTTTTTGTCTCCCATGTAGCATCCTATATGGGAAGATAATTCCATAATATCTTTACAAGTGAATTTTTCTTATTTTGTAATTCCTTCTCAGCATTTTCTAAAATTTTAATAGGTTTCTCCTCATATATCAAGTTTGGGGTCATCTTAATGGGCTTTGCGTTCAAAGCATGTGTAGTATCAATTACATATTTTTGAAGTTGGGAGACATGGAATACAATATGAATACCTTGAAACTTGATTGGTAACTCCAAACAGTAAGCCACTCTTCTAATTCTTTCAACAATGGGAAACAATCCAATATACCTTAGTGCCAACTTTTTTCGTTATCTTTTGTTCCCTAATTGTCATTGCAGAGTTAACTTGAAGAATACTTAATCCCCTTCCATGAACTCCAAAACTCTCCTACGTTGGTCAGGATAACTCTTCTGCCTACTTTGAGCTGTTTCTAATCTGACTTTGATCAATTCTACAGTCCGCTGTACTTCTTCAAGATTCAAAGCATCCTGTCCATTCGATCTCTGCCCCAGACTTTTCCAATATAATGGAGACTAACATTTTCTTCCATATAAAGCCTCAAACAGGGCTATTCCAATTGTTAATTGGTAATTATTTTTGTATGCAAACTCCGCATATGCCAAGTTATCAATCCATTTAGTCCCAAAGTCTAAAGCACATGCTTACAACATGTCTTCTAAAATTCTATTTACTCACTCTGTTTGTCTATCTATTTGAGGATGTGCTGTTGTGTTAAACTCAATATTGTTCTATACCTCTGTTGCAACTTAATCCAAAATTTCGAGTAAATCTGGGGTCTTGATTAGATATAATGCTAGAGGGTATCCCATGTAATATAATTACTTCTTCTATATATATCTCACTCAGTTTATCCAAAGAATCCCGGTGGTTAATAGGAATGAATGAGCAGATTTAGTTAACTAATCCACTACCACCTAGATAGCATCCTGTTATCCTGCTGTAGGTAATCCCGTTATAAAATCCATGGTAATCTCATCCTATTTCCATGAAAGGGTAGGTAATGGCTGTAATAGCCCTCCAAGTCATTGCAGATCAGTTTTCACTTGTTGGCAAGTCAAGCATCAGGTTACAAATTCTGAGATATCTCTCTTCATTCCAATCCACCAATAACGCTATTTCAAGTCCTGGTACATCTTTTCTGCTCCTGGGTGGATGGTATACATATTGCGATATGCTTCAGTCAAAATATCTTGTTTCATCGTAACTTGTCTCAAAATACAGTACCGATCTCGGTAATAGAGAATTCCATCATTGCCCTTTCGAAAATCACTTTTCTCCTTATTGGCCTCTCTTTGCACTAGCTTTTGTAATTCATCATCGTTATCTTGCTTTCCCTTTAACAGTTGTAAAGAAACAGGTTGGATCAAAATGTCATTCATTCTTATCCTTCCTTCAACCGTAAATATTTCCAATTCTAGTACTCGGACCATCTTGAGGGTAGACTAGTTTTGCTTTCCTACTTAAGGGATCCGTTACTATATTTGCTTTCCCAGGACGAAATTTGATTGGACATTGAAATTCTTCCAAAATTTTCATCCACCTGTGTTGTCTCATATTCAAATCCTTCTGGGTGAAAACATACTTTAGACTCTTATAATCTGTGAAAACTTCAAATTCAACTCCATACAAATAATGCCTCCACTTCTTCAGAGCAAATACAATAGCTGCCAATTCCAGATCATGAGTAGGGTATTTTCTCATCATGAGGTTTCAACTTCCTAGAAATATAGGCTATCACTTTTGCCTCTTGCATCAATACTCCTCCCAATCCTTTTTTTGATGTATTAGTTTATACCACATAAGGTTTATCCATTACTGGTAATGCCAAGACGAGAGCAGAACTTGACCTTTGTTTCAATTCCTAGAAGTTTCCTTCATACTTCTCTATACAAACATATGGGACTTTCTTTTGAGTGAGTTGGGTCAAAGGTGAAGGTATCTTTGAAAATCCCTCAATAAACCTCCTGTAATATCCAGCCAATCCCAGAAAACTTCATATTTGAGTCGAAGTTTTAGGATGTTTCCAATTTGTTATTGCTTCAACTTTAGCAGGGTCCACCGTAATTCCTTCCTTGGATATCACATGTCCTAAAAATGTCACTTCTTGCAGCCAAAACTCACATTTACTGAACTTTGCATATAATTTGGCCTCTCGTAACTTTTCCCATACTTTCTGAAGATGTTGCTCATGTTCATGAGTATTTTCTGAATATACCAAGATATCATCTATAAAAATGACAATGAAACTATCTAAATATGGCTAGAATATCCAGTGCATCATATCTATAAAAGTAGCCGGAGCATTAGTAACATTGAATGGCATCATTACAAATTCAAAATGTCCATATCGTGTGTTAGATGCAATTTTTGATATATTTTCCTCTCGAATCCGGACTTGATAATATTCCTGCCTTAAATTTAACTTAGAAAAACATCCTACTCCTTGTAGTTGATTAAATAACTCATCAACCATAGGCAATGGATACTTATTCTTCACCGTCACTACATTTAATCCTCGACAGTCTATACACATTTCTAGTAATCCATCATTCTTCTTAACAAATAGCATAAGTGCTCTCCAAAGGGAAGTACTTGGTCGGATAAATCCCTACTCCAATAATTTCTGTTGTTGCTTCTTAAACACTTGCAGTTCCGTTGGTGCCATTCTATACGAAGTCTTTGAAACTGGTTATGTAATTAGCACTAAATCAATAGAGTACTCTTCTTCTCTTTTTGGCAGTAGTTTCTTCAGTTCTACTGGAAAAACATTCAAATATTCACTTACCACAGGGACATCTTTCGGTTTGTTGGCTTCTCATGGATTATTCACCACATAAGCCAAGTATCCAGTGTATCTTTTGATCAACTTCCAAGCTTTAAGTCTTGATATTAAAGGATTATTCTTTCTTCCGGTCTTACCTACAAATTCCAATACAGTTTTTCCAAGTTTACGAAATTTCACCACCTTATGTCTACAATCAACCTGAGCATGATGTTGGGACAACCTATTCATGCCTAAAATAGCATTGTAATCTTCTATGGGTAAGCATATCAAGTCTCTTTCTAATACTACATTTCTTATTGAAATATTACACCCCAAATGTATCGTATCACAACTCATCTATTTTTTCAATGGGGTACTAACAATCATCTCATATGGAGTTTCCTCTTCTTTAGCCCTTATTGTTTCAAGAAAAGAATTTGTAATAAAAGAATGCATAGAACCTGGGTCTATCAATACTTTAGTTTCTTTATTAAAAATATGGAGCGTACGTTCTACTACTGCAGTATTCATATCTGCTTTGTCTAGGGCAACCACTTGAGTATTCACTTGCAGCTTAGTCGATCCTGACTTAGATGTGGAAGCTTGTCATTGATTTCCTCTTACTGGCCCCAACTTCTACCCTGTATTGCCTTCCCAAGGTTTTACCCACCTAGATGATCTTCGGGGGTGGGGGGCAGGGGGAAGTGACATCATTGTGCCCTAACTCTCCACAGTTAAAAAATTTGATTGGTAGTTATCCTCCAGTCCTCCATTCTTTTAAAATTTCCCCTTTCTTTTCCACTGAGGCCTTTTTGGTCATTTCTAATTCATATTTCTAAATCTACTTCGATTTTTCTACCCGTCATGCTCTATGTTTACCATCTCAGTCCTTAAAGCAATCTCCACTATGGCATTATAACTAACTAGGGCCATACATGCAAATACTCTTTTCAATTCGGTCCGTAAGCCTATCACAAAATGTTTGATTCGATCTGCCTCTGAGTGTACTAATAGTGGATAGTATTTTGATAATCTAGTGAATTCAGCTGCATACTGGCCCACTATACGACTTCTTTGTCCAAAATTCTAAAATTCATCCTTTTTCTTCTCTGCCACCCAGCTAGGAATAAATTCCTTTTAGAATCTAGCCTTAAAATTAGTCCACTCCCATTATTGTAGTTCCATTTCTCTATCCTACCAATTCTTAGCAGGTCCATGTAGCTAAAACATTGCAAACTGTGCTTTTCCTTATTCAAAATAGTTCGAAGGAGCAAAAATTTTCACCATCTGTTCTGTCAAACTTTCAGCTTCCTGTTCTTATTAGGTTTTCCTTGAAATTGAGGGGGGTAAAACTTTAAAAAAGATTCAAGGGCTTGGTCTAACTCAAGCTCACTCTTATGCCCTCCCCTATGAGTATTCTCAGTCACTTGTGAGATTGTATCGTCCATCATTTGAAATGTCTGAAACATAAAGTGATCCATGGTTGTAAGTTGGGTATTATCCACTGAAGGTTCTTCAACTGGTGGGTCAAGATGTTGTCAAGTAGTTTGTTTTAGTTGCAATAGGGTTTGTTTGGGTGGCATCTGTACAATTCATAGGGTTTTGATCGTAAAATAAATATTATATGTCTCAAATACCAAGTATAAAAGTAGTCATAATACAAATAGAAAAAAAACATAGTATATATTCATTCTCTGTTAAACTACAAAATCAGTACAAAATTATGTGCTCTGCATACCATCATAACTAAAGTACACGTACTGAATTATACATATCATACTATGTATATAATAGCATCCTAGTCATCCTCAGTACTATCTAAAACTGGAGGTCTTGAATCGGAGGAAATGGTGTAGGTCTCAGGTGTATCATGTCCTTCGTATCCAAGTGCATCACGGTCAATATTCCCATTCATTATATCCTCAATCCCGATGTCATCTGCCAAGGCCTCATCTATATCGGCCTCTGGCTCTGCTTCTTTCCCATTTGTGACCATCTAATTCCCTCCTACCCCAGCATCCATCAATCCCCGCATGTCCTCCTCTAGCACTCCAAAGACATCTCCTCTAAATACCTCCTCATCGTATTCTGATAGTACTGCATCATCAAGGATGCTATCCTCCTCTTTGTCATCCTATTGTCATGGATCAACATCATCATGGTCATCACCTGCCTTTCCTGACTGGCTAGGTGGTAATGGTGTTTTCTCTAAGAAAAGGTCTTGAGTAGAGCTCATCTAAGAACTAAGCCAAATCTTAGAAGGTCGAGGGGGTCTACACTGTCCAAGATTGGGTCCTATTAGTGAAAAATACCCAGGTGTCGTCCATGAGTAAATTCTCCTAATCTTCTAGGTCTTCCTCTTCACCCCAGAACTCTCACCCCTTTTCTTCTTCTTCTTATCGTCACCATAGTCATCCACTAGGCATTTGCCCTTGTCATCCCTACTCGTCATGCCTACAAAATAAATAAATTCTATCAATTCTTATGACGATACCACAGTTCTATAATAGCTATGATCTGATACGAATTGTAATACCCCTATAAAAAAAATAATGGAAGCATACCATAAACCGTGTGTCGTCGTGTCCAGTTGCCCAGATAAGAAGTCTCTATAATGATAACAACTAAAAAATGAAGTGAAGGCCCAGACTGATGTAATAAAACCACACTCATTTAATACATGAAACATAAGTGAGGTTTAGTGCACTCTGATATCAGTACTACATCAGAACCATAATGTGTGTGTGTGTGTGTGTGTGTGTGTGTGTGTGTGTGTGTATAATAGTAGATGGACCTAGTTGTGCTATCATCTCTTTCTCTAACTGTAGCCACCAACTCCAGCTCTTATAAAATAAGATAAAAGACACATATAAGTGAAAATCACTCTGTGAGTCCCAGGTGTACACTAGTGCTTTGTAAAAAAAAAAAAAAAAGACATAAAAGTATCATATTTTTCTACTGAAAACAACTCTTCAACTCACTAAGAATGGGTTTGTTTCAAAATCAATTGTTTTTGGAAAATCGAGTTTCATTTGGCATCATTGCTCCAATTTAAAAAATATTGGCATTTTTCTCAAAAGAAGGTTGGCCTGTGAGCAAAGCCTGCAAGGCTTCGCCTTCAGCATCATAGTTTTATTATAGGTCACAGGCCTATAGCACTTAATTGTGCATTGTCAGAATGGTAAGTGCGCATTAGCACAATACCGAAGTAAAAGAATATTTTACTTGCTACCGTAAACCCAGGAGTCCCACTCCTAACATTAATCACCATCAATGCGGCAAGGTGTTGAACACACCAAGTGTCCCCACCCAGCTCCGTGAACAACTCAAATCAAAGTGCACACAAGGCACAAGCAATTTGCAGGCGCTAAATGGCTAGTCAGGAGTACTTATCTCAATGTCTTGTCGTCTTATTTGGAGTAAGACAATCTCTAGAATGGATTAGATTACGTAGAGTCATCTATCTCTAACATTAGCTAGTACAAAGATCAATACCCTTGCTAAGTACTCAATGTTTCCACTGATTTACAAGACCAGTACCAATTCTATATTCCCGAAGAAATTCCAAATAAAATATTTTTTAGGGCCAAAATATCATTTTTCAAAAGTTGATTTCATATGGAGAGATCGTTTCCCAAATTTGTAGCGAAAAAGGATGAAAAGTCCTCCTCACATCATAAAATGTTCCAACAAGGTTATCCGAGTCATTTTACCCATACCCAATTTCAAAAGGAGAATTATTCAAAAGGAAGAGTTTAATTCAAGAAACCCCAATTATAATTCCATAATATTCACAACTCACAATTTCCCAAAAATCTTTTCCATAAAAAGGAATATTAATGCCTTTTCAGAATACAACATTATTTCGTCTCATAATTAATAAGAAGAAAGCCTTTCAGGTATACATGTTGGGTATCTCTTGCGTATCATATACGGCGTAGCGGAAGAATATGAACGAGATACCATCCCAGGATTTGCATATGTGTGAAAAACAAGACATATATATAAAAAACAAAGAAACAATGATAACAGCTTTTACCTTTCTTTGTTTGTATGGAAAACAAAACTTTTCTTCTTCAAGTATGATAATTGTGGCGCGATCTAGCAGTCCTCTTGAAGAATCACCACGAGAGTTGAATATCCAACCACTATAATCACAGTATGCGATTATCTCTAATAGAAATTCACACGCAGGATTACACTCAAGCACCAAGATTTTCTGTGCTAGCAGAAAACAACAATGGTGGTTAGGGGTTTTCTTGTTAAACAAAAACCAGAGAAAGAAGAAGAAGAAGAAGAAGAAGAAGAAGAAGAAGAAGAAGAAGAAGAAGAAGAAGAAGAAGAAGAAGAAGGGTTGTGTTCTCCTTGAAGAAGCTCACGAAAAAGAGAGAGTGAAGAGAACAATAGATCATATATTTATCCTCTTGTGTGCTCTTTGATTTTATGTTGTTTTGTTTCATGTGTGCCACTTGGGTCACCCAAAAAACCTCAACAATAAAATCATCTGAGAATTCCAAACAAACAATTGCAATTAGAACCCATCAAGTTCTCAGAATTTCAAATTGGCCTATCAATTATAACTAATTACAATTTGGCTACATCAACTTTTCTTTCTCGCAATAAACCCCACTATGTTATCAAATAACATCTTGAGTATACATTCATCTTTTGTGTGTGACCTATTAGATTTCCCGGTCAATTGATAGCGAACATGAATTAATCCAAACGTCTTTGCGATTAATAATCCTTAATTAATTAAAATTAATCCTATTAATTCTAATCAAGATTGATTTATTAATTCATCAATTAATAAACCCATATTCTCATATCATGAGCGGTATCTAGCAAAACATCATGACCACCCAAAAGTCCAGGAAATCAAGTGGCTTGACATGAACTCTTAAATAACAAACTACAGTACAATTAACTCTTTTCACTATACAGTATCTCATTTGTTTTGGAGTACGAAATTAGTGCTAACTCCCTCTAGAATATATATTAATTCTGGCCCGAATATAACTATACTTGTACCAGGAACCCACTACTCTAGATGTGTATCAATTGGAACTATTTCCAATGCACATACGCTTTGGCCAAGGACTTCTCAAGTAGTAATTCTTACAAGTGGCCGTGAGATATTTGCCCCTACTATTAGGAGTTGTGAATCTTTTATTGACCCTCTCAACTACTTTCATTTACCTCACAATGTACTCAATATCTATCTCATAGGTGGCCCTCAATCAAGCTCCAGAGATTGGAATCAAAGCACAAAGCTCAACAAATAGAGTACCTTGGAGATCTCAAGTCTAAGGATACTTGCACGTTTGCTATATTGAGATTATATCACTGGCACTAAATAATTATCCATGTGATTATCTCATAGCTAGGTCATCCAATGAACTTGTTCCACTAACAAGCATCCACGTGTTAACTTTGAGTATCTCAATACTCACGGATATGAGAACCACCGCCTGATCAAATCAGGAAGGTCTTAACACATGCTAGTCTTAATGCATTAATGATGTCCCGTCTTATTAATACTATGACTAGGGACTATTTAAGTACTAACACTATTAGTAGAAATCTCATATCATAATCTATATCATAATTTCCTTAACACAGTGTTGTACTAGGGACTTTATCTAACAGTTATATTACTCAAAAAAAACTGTAAGATAAATAATGTCTTTTATGAAATAAAATGTGTCATATACAACGTACAAGTGATTGCTTCTAGGGCATCACACTAAAAATACATTTATACATAGGAATTATTCATAATTCAAAGGATCCAAAATTCCTTATAGAAAATACCATTTCCTAAAATCCTCAAAAATTTCCCATTCAAAAAAACCATATTTTTATTAGAAAACACAAAAGTCCATTAACCTTGTCACAAAGAGGTTTTAGGAAAATTAGTCACTAATTATGAATAATCCCATTTATGAAAATTTATATTTTCCATTCATATACAATCATGGCATGACACCGTTTCTTTCTCAAAGAAACTGTTTATTTGTTCAGAGAAACCAAAAGGATTCATAGACTATTTCTTCAATAAATCATAATTTCACTAGTATAAAATCGGATTTTGTAAAACAAGTGGGACTCACCATGTGTCCTAGATTAATATAGCTGGTCGAATATCGTGTCTAACTCGTAACCGATCGTTTAATGTGAACAACCTACATTAAACATCGTTTCATGCTCAGTATGGTATTCTAAACTTAGATTAACACTTAGCTAACGTAAACATAAGGAAATCACTTATTCCTTATTCCTTCATTTTCCTTTGTAGAGTAAACGCATATATACACATATATTGTATATCCGATTCTTCCATTA
Organism: Voacanga thouarsii; assembly: GCA_026120185.1. Taxonomy (NCBI): domain Eukaryota; kingdom Viridiplantae; phylum Streptophyta; class Magnoliopsida; order Gentianales; family Apocynaceae; genus Voacanga; species Voacanga thouarsii. The sequence continues at coordinate 972,829 of JANUWF010001766.1, forward strand.
CTCCTTCCTTTTTGCATGTAAACAAATTCACTTGTGTTTAGCATAAAATTCTACATTTTTCCCGTTTAACACACCATTTTGTTTTGTACATAACTTTTGATTCACAACTCTGATTGGGCTCCATTTTATATGAAAATTCTCGTTAGACCTTCAACCATGCTTTTATTGATTCCATTTCTCTTATTTTAATTCTGTTCAGAAAATACTGGGGCAAAACTATCCCAGTATTTTTCTTGCTTCGACTCATTTTTCACAACTAACATTTCTCTCTTGTTCTCCTTTGCCCATTACATCTTTCGGACACTTAATCTATTAAATTTTCCTTCAAAACACCTTCAATTATTCATATTTCAGGTCAAGAAAACTACCAATTCCATGTGTGAACAATATAATAATCAATATATAGCAAACTAACTATAGTTTATTTTCACTATATCTTTATTTTCTTTCCGATTCTACTCTCTTTCTTCACAACTATGAACAACCCTTTAAAATCACCATGCAAATACTTCTATTCACTACAGAAATCATTGCACATAGATCCTTCAATCAACTGACACATACAAAACTTTACATAGTTCATAAATAATGCTACACATAATCATAATCTTCATGATTTCATGTTAAAATTTATATCAAAATAATCAACGAGATGAAATCTATGACTTTAATTCATGAAGTATAGCCTTTTACCTTATTTATGAGATTCTTCAAGCTTAATTTGGCTTAAGAACACCAAGAACAACCTTCTCTCTCTCCTTTCTATTTTTCTCTCTATTTTCTTCCTTTTTCTTTCTTTTTTTCTTCCTTTCTTCTTCCTTTGTTTGCCTGGCCGGCTGCCTCCTTATTCCACCGCCATAGTATGGTCCAAATTGTGACCAATTGGGCTTTTTTACACATGTAGTGATGTCATTTTTCCACCTATTTTTCATATTTATTTTGTAAAACTTATTCAATCAGATTTCTTGCAAGAATAATTCATACAACCTCTCATAAAGTGACACTTGGCTCTATCCACCAATCACATAATGCCATATGTTTGAATTTTGCTCTTGTTTTTAATTTTTCTTAGAAAATAACTATAATTTTGGTCCGTATTGAAAAAATATTTTATCCACCAATAGAATCTATAAATTTTGCTGAATTCAATGGTTGGAATCAAAACCCTTAATTCTTTTTCAATTCTTTCCCATTTGTGGTTAAAATCTCAATTGTAGTTAAAAGTATAAAAATACCCCTGATAACTTAATTTATACAAGAACAGTCGTCGCTTCGCACTAATCAATTTTTTTTTTCAAATGTGCCCCTAAAGTCTCACTTTATTAAAAGTAGTCACAGTCTGAATATTTATGGTACGAGTAGAACAAAATTTAAAATTATATTCGGGTCCCTACATATCTTTATAACACCAAGAATTTCTTCACATTACACTGATTATCTTTTGTTTTAGCTACTGATACAAATTTCTATTCTATCAAGAATAGTGGTCAGACAAAGTTGAAAATAAAAGGCATTATAGTGAAAAATTCACTTATTTTGTGGAATAATTTAAAAGAAAGATTTGATCACCAGAAAATGGTCGTCCTTCCAAAAGTAGGGTATGGCTAGATGTACCTACTGCAGGGCATAATTCTGCAATGTTTAAAATTAGCTCACAGTTAAAATTGTGAGGAGAAAATATTACTAATAAAGATATGTTGGAAAAAATTTTCTCTACTTTTCATGTTTTGAATGTGCTCTGCAGTAGCAATATCGAGAAAATGGATTTAAGAAATATGTAGAATTGGTATCTTATCTTCTTGTAGCTAAGCAAAGTAATAAGTTATTAATGAAAAATCATGAAGCCCAAACAACAAGTTCTACTCCATTCCCAGAAGTGAATGTTGTTAAAAATCATGATTTTGGCTCTAGAAGAAGTCATGATCATAGTCGTGGCTGTGGACGTGCACGTAATTATAATAGAAATATTTATTATGATCACAAAAGCAAAAACAAAGTCATGAGAAATAATGATAACCACCAGAAGTTGCTAAAAAATAATGAGATAGGAAAAGGAAAAGAGGTGGTTCCTACAAATTATGAAGATAAATGTTATCACTGTGGCATGAAAGGTCATTGGTCTCCTACCTGTTGTACAATAAAATATTTTGTTGATCTTTGTTAGGCTTCTATTTAGAAGAAAGGCAAAAATACTAAAACGAATTTCACTGTACAGCATTCTCTTTGTGATGATGATGATGATGATGATGATGATGATGATGATGATGATGATACCAATCTTAAAGATGTTAATGTTGATATAATTCATTTGGATGTGGTTGATTTCTTTGAACATCCAAAAGGAAGATTTGATCATTTAATTGGTGATGGAAGTATGTAGAAAAATTAAAAATTTGCTTTTAATAATTTTATTTTATGTTATATATTTTGGCATTGTAGTCGTAGTTAGCATTTTAAAATTTTATTTTATTATTTGAAATATTTAAATTTATAAATGTTTTATTACACCCAGATGGCTATTACTCTATTTACTAGATACAAAAGAGTCGTTGAAGATATATGCCTAATGGATAGTGGTACAACACACACCATATTGAAAGATAGAAAATATTTTTCTTACCTAAAGATAGGAGAAACAACTATTAATACTATAATTGATAGTGTAAAATTGATTGAAAACTCCGAAAGAACTAATGTATTATTACCTAGAGGAACAAATGTTGTTATTTATAAATGATTATTTTCTTCAAAATCTCAAAGAAATTTATTAAGCTTTAAAGATATTCGCCGAAATGGATATCACATTGAAACAATGGAAGAAAATGGGTTTGAGTATCTCTATATTACTCAAAGTTTTTCGAGTAAGAAATCTTTATTAGAAAAGTTACCATCTCTTTTATTTGGCCTATATAGCACAAAAATCTATGCAATTGAAGTTCATCATTCCGTAAACTAGAAGTTTACTAATCTTGCTGCATTTATTATTTGGCATGACCGTTTGAGTCTACCAAGAGCTATTATAATGTGAATGATAATTGAAAATACACATAGTCATCCTCTAAGAAGTTAAAAGATTTTGACATTAAATAAATTTTCATGTGCTGCATATTCTCAAGGGAAATTGGTTATTAAACCATCTCCAACAAATGTGGAGTTTGAGTTTCCAGCATTTTTAGAAAGAATTCATAGTGATATATGTAGACCAATTCATCCACCATATGGGCAATTTAGATACTTTATAGTTTTAATTGATGCATCGACTCAATGGTCGCATGTCAGTTTATTATCAACTTGTAATCTGGTGTTTGCAAGATTGCTTGCCCAAATAATTCATTTACGAACACAATTTCAAGATTATCCTATTAAAAGGATCCATCTAGATAATACTGGAGAATATTCCTCCCAAGCTTTTGATGCTTATTGCATGTTCATTGATATTACCATTGAATATCCAGTAACTCATATTCATACCCAAAATGGCCTAGTTGAATCATACATTAAAATATTACCATTAATTATTAGACCGTTCTTAATGGCAACAAATTTCCTATATTTATTTGGGGACATGTTATTTTGCATGCTACAACACTTTTGAATATAAGGCCAATAAGTTATCACAAATTCTCTATCTTGCAGTTAGCTTTTGATTCAGAGCCAAATATTGCACATTTTAGAATTTTTAGGTGTGATGTATATGTACCGATGGCACTAAATCAACTACCAAAATGGGTCCTCAAAAAAGATTTAGGATATATGTTAGATATGAATTTTCCTCTATAATTAGATATATTAAGCCATTGACAGGTGATGTATTTATAATAAGATTTGCTGATAGTCATTTTGATAAAACTTTATTTCCTAAATTAGGGAAATAACACAAACCACATAAACAAGAGCTTACCTAGATAACATTATTGAATTATTTAGATCTGTGCCGAGTGAACTTAAAGTTCAAAAGATAATTCATTTGCAAAGACTTGCAAACCAACTGCCATATTCTTTTGTTGACTCTACAAAGGTAACTAAATCGCATATTCCAGTTATAGATGTTCCTATTCGGATAGAAGTTCAAATAGGACAAAATGAAATTCCTATAGTTGCTGAATCAAAAACATGCCAGAAGTGTGAATGACCCCTTGGTTTAAAAGATAAAAATCCGAATGATCAAATTTAAGAATTAGAAAATAAGGATCAAGTGACAACTGATCAAAAGATCAAAATATCTGAAAATAGTGAATAGAATAATGAAATGTCCATTAATTATATAACTTTTGACAGAAGTTGGAATCGAATGAAACTAACTATTGATGATATATTTGCATATAATATTGCACTAGATGTATTAAAAGATAATAAGGATCTTGAACTAACATCAGTTAAACAATATCGTCATAGAAATGGTTGGTCAAAATAGAAAGATACAATTCAATTGGAATTAAACTCACTTACAAAGCGAGAGGTTTTTAGACCTGTAGTTTGAACACCAAAATGTGTAAAATCAATTGGTTATAAATGGGTATTTGTGTGAAAGTGAAATGAAAATAATGAAGTCATTATGTATAAAGTACGACTTGTGGCACAAGGCTTTTTGCAAAAATCGGGTATTGAGTATAATGAGACATATTCACCCGTGGTAGATATAATTACACTCCGATACCTTATGAGTCTAGTAGTATGTGAAAAGATTAACATGCATTTAATGAATGTTGTGACTACTTATTTATATAGGAACATTGATAATGATATTTATATGAAAATCTCAGAAGGATTCAGTATGCCTAAAGCATATAATTTTGGTCTTCATTAAAATTATTCCATTAAATTATAAAAGTCATTGTATGGCTTAAAGCAGCTTGGATGTATGTGGTATAATCGTCTTACTGAATATTTATTAAGATCAGGATATAAAAATGATCTGATATATCCATGTATATTTATTATGAAATTTGGATTATGTTTTATTATACTTACTATATATATTGATGATATCAATTTTATTAAAACTTTAGAAGAGCTCTAAGAGGTACGAGATAGCTTGAAGCAAGAATTTGAAATAAAAGATTTTGGAAGAACCAAATTTTGTCTTGGTCTACAAATAGAACATTTGGAAGATGGTATTTTTATTCATCAATCAACATATATAGCTAAAGTTTTTAAGAGGTTTTACATGGACAAAGTACATCCATCGAGTATTTCAATGGTCGTTAGGTCATTATATGTAAATAAAGATACTTTTCGACCATGAGAAAATGATGAAGAACTTATTGGTCTTGAAGTATCATATCTCATTGCAATTGGTGCACTAATGTACCTTGCTAATAACATTGGGCCTGATATAGCATTTTCTTTGAATTTATTAGCAAGATTTAGTTATTTTCTAACACGACAACACTGTAATGGTATTAAACATACCCTAAAATATCTCTAAGGGACAATGGATCTCAAATTGTTTTATTCAAATAAGACTAACTCAATGTTGATTGGTTATGCAGATACTGGTTATTTATCTGATCTACATAAAACACATTCTCAAATTGTCTATTTATTTGCATATAGTGGTACTGCTATATCACTACTGGAAACTGGCCTATTAGCCACGACAAATTCCGTGGCTGATTGAACTCAGCCACGGAACAGCCGTGGAAATTTTTCCGTGGCTAAAGTCGGCACGAAAAATTTTTCCGTGGCTAAAGTTGGCGTAGCTGAATTTGGAAATCAGTCACGGAATTTCGTGGCTGTTTATGTGGCAGAATTGCCAAAAAATCAGCCACGGAATTTTCATGGTTGTTCCCTGTCTGATTTTTCATCCTATTTACAGAATATACACATATCAAGGTCTTATCAAAATCCCATAAACATATACCCAACATATCAACAATCAAATTCCTGTAACCATACACCCATCATAACAGCAACTAAACTCCTGTAACCAAACACCCAGGCCACAAAGTACAAAATAGAATAGATTAACAAATAAAATAAAGTCTAATAATATCCAACTCCCACAAGTAAATAAGGCATCACAAAATGGTCTCCACTATAGAATAGTAATAAGTATGTTGTGACAGTCGATAAAAACTAATCTATTATATAGATGAGTTTTCTAAATTTACAATCATGCATCATCATGAGTCCTCTCATTGTTTGTGGTTCCTCTAGATGAGCACGATTCTAAGTGCACCCGCATCGTGGCCATCATATCATCCATTTGACGATGAGTCTCAAGTATGAGTTGCTTCTGACGTGACATCTCCTCAGCATGATTTGCTTGCATCTCTTGCATTTTGCGACTGTAATCCTCATGCAGCTCGTGAAGGACTCTGTGATCAACATAGCTAGTACTCGCAGATGTGCTACACCCAGACCTTGAACTCAAGATAGGCTGACATGCTGAACCAAGTCCAGGGACACGTCATTTCCTTACACCCCCAACTTCTGTAAGCATAATGCTATCATAATCAACCACTGGAGACTCAGTAGCAGTACCAGGTTCAGCAGATGTCGAGGCTGTAGAGGAGACTTGTGTCTCTATCTCCTCAACCATCCTAGTAGCTCGTTCCTAAAAATTGAGTTAAGATTTTACAAGGAATCAATAAGAATTCAATGAAAAATATTAAGTTAAATATACTATAATAATAACTTACATGAAGATCTCGATGATATGGTGTGATGAATTCCGTCCTCCCTTCAACCTCGTGTTGATGTAATTCTCTGTGAAGCTCAAGAGTATTTGGTAGAACACCACCATTCTTTGCTACCTGCAATAAATTTGTAAAGTATTAATTTCTTTATGATTTAACTTACTAAATATTCATATACCTAAAATTTATTCTACACTTACAATGCGATATGCATGTGCGAGATGTGGAATGGGCCCGTCCGTGTGCATGCATGAGGCATTCTCTCCCTGGTTTCAACAATTACGAGAATTTTGCTCTGATTGTGCTAGTGTCTCTGGCCTCTGCCAATATGCTACCATAGCATCAAACACATCCTCAGGCATCCATGGAAGTTTAACTCCATCTTTCAACCATGCCTTTTTGGCTGAAGCAATAATCCCTCGGAATAGCTCCCCTGCCTTGGAGTTCCAAGCTTTTCGGATCATTTCATATATCATTTCTGCAATAAAAATAAATAAAGTAAGATACTTCAACTCGAATCTTTATAAGAGAGTAACAAGATCAAGGGATCACAGTTAATTATTAAACACTTGCCTCGAATTCTTGAAACCAAGTATTCTTCGTATCAAAATCCACATGCAACCACCTTTTGTGCGGGGCATCAAATTTCAGCTTGATGTAATCTGAGATGCAGTTATGAATTTTATACTGAATCTCTATGGGTCCAATCCTAACACAAAGACATTGATCAAAACTTAGAGTTATTCAACAAAAAGTATTGAAAATATATTTTGAATTGTGGGTAAAGCTTTATATTCTTTGTAAACATATATGGTATACTTACATATTATCACTCCCTGGAAGAATGTGTATCATGGGTCGCTGCGACAAAGAAGGAATAGAGCAAGGGATAACAGAAGTATTAGCATTATCACCAGAAGCAATACTCCCATCTGATGAAGGATTCCGTGGAGTCTGTGACGCTGGAACATCGGAGGTAGATGGGGCGGTGTGCTCAGAATGCAAATATGAACTACTCTGAGGTATATCTGCAAAGCAAATGATTTGTTAGTTTGCAAATTAAAAAATAATATGCAATAATATATGTAAGAAAAGTAAAAGATATGAAGATGTAAAAAGGAATATTTTACTCGTCCTCAATTTCAATCGATTCATTGGCACCATCTCCCTTATTTTCAAACTCATATTCAATCTCTTCATCGGTGGTGTCATCATTAGCGTCACTCCTAATGACATCCTCTTCTCCTGTAGCATCCCAATCACGTAGAGGATCAAGTTGATCATCTTGAATTTGTAATGGTGTGCTAATTGAATGGTCATTTTGATAAGCGCATTCAACTTATGGAACATCAAAATCTCTCTCGCTTTAATGTGAAAAACAGCCCACCAGTTACTCATATCACGTCTTGTACTCGGATATAGAGCGTAGTATACTTGAATTGCTTGATGGGCTAGCACAAATGGTTCGTATTTTGGCCACCTTTTCTATGATTTATTTCCACTAAACTGTACCTTGGATGAACTTTCATACTGTCACGAGATCGTGGATCAAACCATTCACACTTAAACAATACAGTGCTATTCTCTGGCAAGCCCGGATATTGCACACGAAGTATTTCTTGTATTAATCCATAATAATCTCCTTTAGTTGTTGATTGAGCATAAGTCGTGCCTCGAATGCACACCCCATAATTCATTGTTGATCTTCCTTCTCCATGGCTCATGGTGTGAAAACAATATCCATTAGTATAGTAAATGGAATATGCTTCAACTGCCATTAAAGGGCCTCTTGAGAGGTCCTTTAAAAGTTGATTGTCAATATTATTCTCAATATCCAAAACCTAGTCAAATAATTTAATATTAGTACAATAAAGAGTAGAGAAGTGATAATTTGCACAAACATGACATTACATACATAGCTACGGAACCAGCTAGCAAAGTGGGTCTCGATCTCCTTGTTAATGTCACGATGTCCAATTTGTGGATGATGGGTGTGCAATTGACCAATAAACATATTGAAGTGATAGCATAAGGGAGTAACTTAGTATATATTATTATCGCACTATAGAGTTAATCTTTGCTAAATTAGAGAAATCATCTATAAACTTAGCTTTTAATTCACCTGATAAACGATTCCACCTTCGAACAGTTCAGCAACACATAAAGATGGGCAGCTTTGTATTCCTCATCAGTAAGCCACCGCATATAAGATCTACTTGCTGACTGTCCCGGTAAACCAAAAATCGATAAATTATGTACAGAATGGCTGATGTCACCGCCATCATCATGTCGACTTGGACGCCTACTTCTTGTCACCATATGCGGCTCAAAATAGTATGTTGTAAAGTTAGAAGCCTCTTCAACCAAGTAAGCATTGACTATAGACGCTTCAACTCTTGCCTTATTTCTAATCTTCTTTTTCAAATGGTAGAGGTATCTACATATGGTAAAAGTAATTTAAGCATTGACTGTAATATGAAGAGATAGAATTAGCAAATAAACTTTTTAGACAACAGTGCCTTATGAACTACCTTTCAAAAGGAAACATCTAACGGTATTGAACGGGACCGCACACACGAGCTTCATATGGTAAATGAACCAGAAGATGCTCCATTGAGTTGAAGAATGCGGGTGGAAATATTCTCTCCAACTTACATAATATAATAGAAATATTTTCTTCCAGCTCTCTCATCTTACCTACAGTTAACTTAGTGGCATATAAGTCGTTAAAAAATATGCTAAACTCAGTTAAAGCATTCCAAATCAACTCTGGCAGCATTTGTCTGAAAGCAGTAGGCAACAAACGCAACAAGAAAACATGGCTATCATAACTCTTAGTGTTTATCAACTTAGACTCCCGGATATCAACACATCTAGATAGGTTCGATGCATAGCCATTAGGAAATTTTAGATCCTTTATCCACTCAAACAAAATGCGTTGTTCTTGTTTGGAAAGGCAATAAGTTGCCTTTGATCTAATGCCCTCTCCGGGGTCCAAGCTAATTCCTTTCTTTGGCATAGTTCTTTGATGTCATAACGAGCATTTAGGGTATCTTTTGTTTTACCTTTTACATCCATTACTGTGTTAAAAATATTATCAAAACAATTTTTAACTATGTGCATGACATCTAAGTTATGTCGGACAAGCAATGAAGACCAATAAGGGAGTTCCCAAAATATACTTTGTTTTGTCCAATTGTGACTGCTGAGATACCCTTCGGGAGTGCCTTCACCACCGGTATCAGTAACCTTAGGTATATTCTGAACTCGTTGCCAAATTTCTTCACCCGTGAGCCTAGGTGGTGGCGGATCATTTTCGACACGATTTTTCAAAAAGTTGATCTTGTTTCTTCTATACGGGTGATCCCGTGGGAGAAATTGGCGGTGAACATCAAAGAAACATGTTTTTCTTCCATGCCAAAGTTGAAATACCTTACTCTTTTCCATACAAATTGGGCAAGCCATGTGCCTAGAAGTTGTCTACCCGGATAACATCTCATATGCAGGAAAGTCTCCTATTATCTACATAAGCACAGCCTGCATATTAAAATTACGCTTTCTAGAAATATCATACGTCTGAATACCCACACACCAAAGTGATTTAAGCTCCTCAATAAGTGGTTGGAGATACACATCAATAATCTTCCTAGGATCTCTTGGTCCTGGGATTATCGCTGCTAGAAACATATAAGGGGTCTTCATGCACATCCAAGGTGGCAAATTATAAGAGGTGATAATGACAGACCAACAAGAATATGACTTGCCAGACATACCAAAAGGTGCAAACCCATCTGCACATAATGCCAATCTTACATTGCGTGGCTCATGTGCAAAGTCTGGATGTTTTAGGTTGAAATCCTTCCATGCTTCGCCATCTGATGGGTGATTCATATCATCGCCCTGTTGCGTATGGTCTTTGTGCCATATCATATGCTCGGCTGTTTCTTTTGACGCATAAAGCCTCTAAAGCCTCGGAGTAATGGGTAGGTAATGCATCTTCTGATACGGAATAGGTTTGGATTTTTCCAAAATTCTTAGCTTGTATCGGGGATGATTGCAGAATTTGCAATTTATTAACTCCTCATCATCTTTCCAAAAGAGCATACATCTATTGACACATACATGAATCTTCTCAACTGGCAACCCAAGAGCTTTCACAAACTTCTTAGTCTTGTAGAAATCATCTGGCACTTTGTTCCCATCATCTGGTAGAATTTTATTAATAAGACTGGCCCACTGGTCGAAATGAATATCTGGCATATTCTGCTCTGACTTCAAATGCAACATTCGTGACACAACTGACAACTTTGAATGTCGTACACAACCTTGAAACAGTGGCTCGTCTACCTCATGTAATAGATCATAGAATTGTTGTGCATTGGGATTCGGTGCTTCCTCCTCGATATTAGATGGACCCGCGGCCCTATTATTATTGAAGGAATGACCCGCAGTATCATGTACCATTTCTCAATACCTATTTTTGGTTTCATTATGGTCCAATACTACATGAGGCAGTTCCTCTTCAGGGTTTGATACTCTTCTCCATGGGACGTCCAAGTAAAATAATTCGGCATAAAACCTTTGTCTAGAATGTGAACATGACAGGTTTCACGACTTTAGAATTTTAGAAGCTTACACCTAGAACATGGACACCTTGTCGTTGCACTGCGAATGAATTGTGGTTGTGCACGTGCAACCCGGATGAACTCGTCGAGCCCTTGTGTAAACTCCTTTGTTATGCCTCGACGTCCGGGTAGGAGTCAATTATACATCCAACTTCTATCTCCATTCATTTTAATAGACTGTAAGCCACCTATTTGATTATGATTTATAAATTTCGTAGCCATAAGTTTAGTAGTTTAACAGGAAACATTAAACTAGTTTTCAAACATGATAATAATTTTAAGATGCTTAGAAATATTGTAACTAATAAAGTGCAAAATATTCATGCATAAACACACAAAGAAATACACTAATAAACACAGTAAAATGGGCTTTACCCCTTTTTCATAAATGGATACCATATCACATAAAACATTTTAACTTACTTTGATTTTCAACTGATTTTTTTAAAGAATTTTTTTTTATTAAATATTTATTGCACCATGGGATGGCCTGCTACTTTCTCAATCCGGCTTTGACTCAGGTTGACAAAGTCCTTTTTTAATTTTTTGGCTCCTACAAAATGACAAATTCTTTTAACTTGTAACTATAATAAACTCGACAATGCATTGAGTTTTTGGCTTTCATTATCTATAATCTATTAGGTTGAACACCACAACAGCATTGACCGTACTTGAGACAATTAGGTAAATTCGATGTATTTCTAAGAAACACTTTAAATAGAAAATATCAATGACCTCATAATTATATTACATAAAATAAAATGAAGGTGAAATTATTACAAAATGAAATTATAATTGAACTGGTTATGACTTAGAATGTTTTTCAAGAAATGATTACAACTAAGTTGTTAAATTTTGTTTTTTATTAAACAATAAATATTTTTTTCGTTATATTAATAACTAATTCTCAAACATCTTAAGCTACAATTTTGCACTCAACCATTAATTATTAGCTCAATGTTAAGCAGTTGATCACGGTTTGATTGTCATTTCCAAAAAGAAAATGAATTCACCCCCTCTACGATATACATTTGTCATTTTACTCTTACGAACATTAAAAAAAGTAATATATATATATATATATATATATATTAATAATAAGTATTTAAAAACGTGATACATATTCCAGTCCCTGTCTCGACCAAGAGAATTCATAACTAACAAATGACAACATGTTCTTCAATTATTATTTTTCTGAAAATTACATTTCAATTATTATTATACCTATACATTTCCCTATCCGAACATGATGATGTCCTTTAGCTCTTATTCTTTTCCTTCGATTTTCGTTACTCTCACCGTTAAAAGCCATATGCCTATACCTTTCATCCTTCATATGCAAAACTATATAATATGAATATGTATCTTCAGAATGACCATATAAAATAGTAAATATGATATACTCATGGAATATAATATATTTGTAGCTATGCCTAACTTCGTATATGTGAGAATAATATAATATTTTATCCAACCTCTTCATACATCATTTAAAGTTCCATTAAATGAAGCTTCCAATATAGTAGAATTTACCTAACCGAATTCAATTTCTTGTCCAATATAGTAGAATTTACCTTTCCCCTCCTCGTTCTTTTTTCTTTCCAATCTGCTCAAATTTTGATAAGCATCACTGGTGTAGTGAAATAGTAGTAACTTGTTTTAATGCAGCTTGGGATGATTTTCTCACGAGGATAGGGTGGACATTGTCTGACGTAAAGCTTCTATGGAAATTCCTTAACTTAGTGCAGAAAGCTTCTATGTGCAATATTTCTGTTAAATTTGTTAAGCAATAGCTTTTTGCGAGGGAATTGCTTAGCGGAAAGAAGTTTAGTACAAAGAAAACTGTGATGGGCCTTTTATCTAACTGCTTTTTAAGGAGTTTGAAGTTGAGACATTTCATAACAAGACATTAAAAAATTCATAGGCAAAAATTTCATAGTTAGCCATGATCAAATATTGGTGAATTGCACAACATGGATATCTTGTAAGGTTGTCAGTATGAAATATTTGAAATGGATAAAATCTGAACAGATATCCCCTTTTCAGTATGAAGGCTTGGATTCTGTGGATCAATGAAGTTGGTATAAGATAATCAGCTTGGCAAGAAGAAAGAGTGAGGAATCTATGATTGTCAATGGGCTGGCTTAGATGAGCACGATATGGTTGGTTTTCTGTTTACTTAAGACAAAGGACGGGAAGAAATGCATGTTAATAGCAACTACATCTAACGGGCTATTAAGCCAGTTTTCCTCTATGGGACAAAGATAAAGTCTCCATGTGACAAGACAGGTAAAGTCTCATGACTGGGAAGGTTGATGACATGGGAAATGCACATACCATAAACTCATATAAAAGATCAAGTAATGGTGATCATCAAAGCAATTATGATGAAGAAGCTGAAGTTTGATTCTGAAGTTTCTAATCCAAACATTTCTAATATAATTCTGCCTTTCGGCTACAAGAGGCATTCGTGTCAATTAATCATATGGAGTTGTTGCTCCCTTTGGCTGCGTCTAATCTTTGTATGTTGACACTCCTTTTTAACCATTAAATTTTAATTGAAGCATGTTTTAATAATTTCAATCGAAAGCTTGAACTACTATAGTAGTAAATTACTACATTATATACATTCATAATATCATCAATTCATTGGTTAAAAATTTTTCTCAGCAACCAATTGAAATGCTTATCAAAAAATTTTCTACCTTCCTTACTTTTATCTAGGCACAAGCAACTTCAGCCCGCCCTTATTTTTTGAACCTAATACACCACATATATAACTACCCACACATAGTCAAAGAAATGAAGAAAAAAAATTCTGTTAAATGTATTACAATGCTTCCAATTCAGTCAGATATATAGCAATCAACATATTCTACTTAATCTCCATCTATCCACATTACACACTCTAAATTGCACACTTCAAACACACATAACACACACTGCTCACACGAGCTTAGCAGGACATTTTACCGACACAAATTACCGGCAAAAAAATCAGCCTACATTAACTAACGCACATTACACACTGCTATGGAAATGTCGTTCAAAATAGAAAAGAAGAAACCTTCGACGGGTTGGTCATCATACCTCTGTGCGCGGCTGCGAATGGCTGAATGAGACTGTGACGGCGACAGTGATAGAGACACGGAGTACTGTGGTTGTCGCAGAATGGCAAAGACGAAAAGCTGGCTGTGAATCGGCAGATGGGGATAGCAACGGCGACACAGGAAACAAAGGGAAATGACTGTGGCAGAAATAGTGAAGAAGAAAGCTATGGAAATGGTGTGATACAAACCAAATCGTGTTGAAGGAATTGGGCAAAGTCCGTGGCTATTTTGTATCTAATATAGCCACGGATCACCAACGAAATTATTAAAACATTTCCAAAAAAGATGTGGCTGATTCGTAGCTGATTTGCTATGAAACAACCACGGCTAAATTTACAATTTTTTTTTTAATTTGTTAAAAAATTCCGTGGCTGATTCGCATCACATCAGCCACGGATCAACCACGATTAGTTTTAATGAACATATATTTTTTTTAAAATATATTTCGTTGCCGATCCGTTGCTGATTTTTGAAATTTTTCCGTGGCTGAATCGCAGCCGAGCTCACATAGATGAAACACGATTAATTTTGCTAGTGTGGAAAATTTCCGTGGCTGATTCGCAGCAAATTAGGCACGGATTAGCCACGAATAATTTTCATATTTTAATGAATTTTTTTAAAAAATTCTGTGGCTGATCTGTATGTGATTAGATACGGATCAGCCACGGATTTATGGTTCAACAGTGCTGACCTGATTCTCCCACACATCAGCCACGAATCAGAAACAGAATTTAATCCGTGTCTGATCCGTGGATGTTATGTTGGTAATCAGCCACACATAAATTCCGTGGCTGAATTCCGTGGCTGATACGCCAGTTTCCAGTAGTGTATCATGGTGCTCTACAAAACAATATATAGCAATCACTTCTTCTAATCATATAGAAATTATTGCTATTTATGAGGTAAACTGAGAATGTGTATGGTTAAGAATCATGATCCATTATATTCGAGAAAATTGTGGTTTATCCTCTGAAAATAAAATTCTAACACCTCTTTATGAAGATAATGCAACTTGTATAACACAATTAAGAGGTTGATATTTTAAAGAAAATAGAACGAAACATATTTTATCAATTTTTTTTTTTTTTTTTACTCATGAACTCCAGAAAAGCAATGAAATTGATATGCAACAAATTCTATTATGTGATAATATGGCAAATTTATTCATTAAGACATTGCTGACATCTTCATTTGAAAAATTTGTACATAAAATTGGAATGTGTCAGTTGAAAGATATGAAATCATCTTGAAGATACTATCAAGAGGGGCAATATATACACTATATTCTTTTTTTCCTAAGGTTTTTTTTCCTGTTAAATTTTTTCTTGGTCAGGTTTTTAATGAGACAGCTTTCCCTCTAGAATGGGCAATGTACTCTTTTTCCTTTCATTAGGTTTTTGTCTCCCAGAGTTTTTCCTAGGAAGATTTTTAATGAGGCATTTTCCAAGAGTTTAAAAATGAATATGGGGGGAGTGTTATAAAAATAATAAATTACTATTCATTTTTCGATACTATCTATTTATCTTGAAGATAGATGTGAATGTTTATTTTTCTAAAGTTATTAATGGATAAAATAAGATTGTATTTATTAGATTTATTTCTTATCTTTTTAGATAGCGTATTTAAATATCTATAAATATGGGTCTTACGTAAATGAACATAATCAATAAATTGAATCTAAGTGATTCTCTCATTCCTCTCTTCTTATAATTTCTTTAATATCAATTTTTATATTTTATTTTCTTAATTCTTGATTCTATTTAGAATTAAATTCACAATAAATTAGTAATTTTTACCAACTAACCTTGCACCTACTACTAGTAGCATTATCGCATGCCTTCAATGAGCACCCTTGTTTTCGGCTATTTGTGCTTGCACCAACGAAATTCCCAAACCACTAATTGTATTAGGCCTTCTATGGAATGTTAGGTACTAAAAGTGGGAAAAGAAAAACACAATGCATTCGAAAGTATTGTAAATGAAGTCCAAACTGTAACTAGAGGTGTAAACGAACTAAATGTTTGCGAATGTAAATTTGTTTGAATTTATTCATGTTTGAATAAAGCTCTTTTGTTTAATAAATATATAAACCTGAACAACATATTAAATTCGATTAACAAATGAACGAATTTAAATATGTTCGCGAACATATTATATATTTTAAAAAATTAATTGTATTATATTTATTTATATTTTTATAATATTATGATTTATTCTTAATAAATCTTATATTATAATATTAATAGCAATATTAAGATTAGTTATATTATTTTATTTATTTATTCACTATTATAATAATTAATTATTTTTATTAAATTTTGAATTATTATTGTTATAGATTTTAAAATGAAAAATGTGAAATAAATAAATTTGAATAATTCGAACTCGATCATTAATCGAGTTTTTCAAATTCGAATTTAAACAAAATTAAAAATTATTAAATAATAATTGAACGAATTTGAACACGAATTCGAATAATAAACGAATAAAATTAAACAATATTTGATTATATTCGAATTCAAAATCGAAAATGTAATACTCAATTTATTTGTATTCGAATATAACTTTATATGTAACAAATGTGTATATTTGTCATAGATTTATTACAATTTTAGTAATATTAGCATTATATATTTTACCAAAAGTTTGCTACGATTTTGAAACTATTGTAAAATATCCGTTGTATTACAGGGAGCGACTCTTTATTACAGTGTTTTTCTATGGTTTTAAATCTGTGAAGAAAAAAAATGAGAAAAGAATTTAATTTTTAGAAATGGCCGAACCGGGTTGGGCCAGCCAACCGCCCAACCGTGTGCGATCGCAGCACGCACATATGGAGACTTTCTATTTAGTTTTTCTTCTCGATTTCTTGAGAAATGGGCAGAACCATGGTGGACGAGCCGACCCGCACCCAGGAGACATTGGCACACGTGCAACATAGGTGCGCAACTGGCAAGAATGAGTTAGACGTGCGTGAAAACTTGAACTCTTTTTTATTATTCATTCGGTCTACAAATCGTTAAAATTATGCATATTAAGAAATTATGAAATTCTATAGTAAAAATGATTAAAATGTCTGTTATACTGTTTGTAGTATTTTTATTATCTTTCTCATCTTATTAATTTGAATCTTATAACTTTTTTAATTATATCACTCTAATAATTACATATGTATCTCTCTTCTCATATATGTCTTTTGTTTTCTCTTCCCACTTTTTATTTTAAAGTCTTTTTTTTTACCTATATTACTTCATTAAATTACACTTTTAATTATTTTTATAGGATAACGTGATTTTATTGTTGGTTAAAATAATTTAAATATAAGTAATTGTAATACTAATTAATTAATAGAAAATTATATTAAGGGTAAAATTAGAAAAAAAAAATCTGTATCTATCCCTATTTATCTGTCACAGTTAACTATTTCACACCATTTAAGAAAAATTAGTTAGTTTTTTAAATTCATACAACTTTGTTCATACATTCCAAAAATAATCTTAAATTTAATATTCTTCACAACTATTTTCTTACTTTGTTTGCTCAACTTTCTCTAAAGTTATTGCACTTTTATTTTTCAAAATTATTTAATACAAAGATATAGTAATAAAATTAACATTAATGACATCTAAATTTTTTCACTGTAACAGATAAAAAAAGACATTAAAATTTTTCGGTTGTGATAGATAAATAGGGATGGAAGGAGTAATTAAATACAACTCATATTTAGAAAGTAGTCAACTATTTTTAGACAAATTAAAAAAAAAATTAGGCTAGTTATTTGTGAAAAGAGGGAATATGTTTTTATTTTTTATAGTTCTAAAACTGTGAAGAAAAAATAAAAAAGAATATAATTTTTTTTAAAAAAAATGGGTCGAACCATGGAGAACAAGCGGATCCCCGCTTAGGAGAATGCCTTTTACTGCGTTTTTTCAACGGTTCTAAAATGGTGGAAAGAATAATTAAAATTTTAATTTTAAAAAACGTGTGAACGAGCCGGCTGGCACCAGGAGGCCTTGAGGCATGTGCAACGACGGTGCACGCATGTGCATAATTGCAAATTCCCAAATTCCATCCGCCATTTAGAGTCAAACCTGCAAAATTTGTTGTATTGAATATAAATTATTCACTTAATAATATTAACGAACAAAAAGTAATATACATAATCATTAAACAAAAGTAACCATTAAAAAAAATTGAATATGTAGTAGAGAATACATTTAGCATATATATATATATATATATATTAAATTTAATTCATAAAATACATAAATTATGACAACTTTTATCTTGTTTGATTTTAATAATTAATTTTATGATTAATTTTTTAATTTATCAAATCGTCTTAAATATATTTCTATTTGAATGTGTAATCATTATTCGAAGTTAGCTTTTAGGAAGAAATTTTATAATTTAATATATGAATTAATTAGGATATAACTTAAATTTTCCAGATTAACACGCCTAATTTTTCCAGATTAACACGCCCTTGGGCGAACACATTTGAAATTTTCTAATTAATTCTTGCACTTAATGACTTTAAATCCATGCTAAGCCTGAATTCAAGTTCATTTTTTAAAATTTTTTTATTTACTATTGGCCAAGCTAACCCTTCATATTTTCAAAATGGGCTTAAACTTATATATATAGACAGAATATATATATATATATATATATATATATATAATTTACAAACTCTATTAATTCTAAAAATCAAAATAAATTCTGTAATTTTTTTAAAATTAAAATTACGTTATAATATCTACCTTTCATCTAGATTTGAGTTTCTCTGATTTGATTTCACATTAAAATTACAATATAATATACCATTATAAGTAATATAATTTCTCCTTACTGAATTAATTAGAGAGGTAAATGGTAGGATTTAAAAGTTAATAAAATTCGTATACCTTACATGCAGCGGGTTATTTTTGGAAGCTGCAGGGCATTGGATTTACACACACACACAAACATATATATATATATATATATATATATATATATATATAATGATAATTCTTTACAAATTGAGGACACACACACACACACATATATATATATATATATATATATATAATGATAATTCTTTACAAATTGAGGACACACACACACACACACACACATATATATATATATATATATATATATAATATGATAATTCTTTACAAATTGAGGATTAAAATTTATTCACTACAACTCAGGAAAATTGTAGTTAATAGTCTCTTTTATTGTCACGTTATGATATATCTGTTGCCAATAATTACCTTTTCCTACAACTACTTCATAACTAAGATAATAAATCACTTTACTCTACATAATTTATTCTGTGGTAAATAAGTGTTATAAAAAAATTACTATTTATGACGCTAGTCGAAACTGTTGTTAAAAAAGTATTGTTACCATAGTTTTGGAAAGGTTGCAAATAAAAATGTTGCGAAAGCCTTTTTATGTATTTATCTATTTATTGTTGGTAGCGAAGACAAGTTAAGAGTGCTAAAGTCAGTTGCTAATTCTCTGTCAGAATAAAAAGGAAGGATCTCAAAAATGCAATAACTTTGAAGTGAGTCCAAGAGCTTGAACGTTTAATACCATCGAGCCTTGCAATCATATTCGGCTAGTGGGACTTCGAAAGTGAATGAAAAGCAAACCATTCATTTCTCTCTAATTCCCACATTGATGTCATTGTCTTCCAAATCATGCAGTCTGGATGTAAAGTAGATGAAGAAGCTGCTGGGAACATAAAAAGGAATATAGACAACCATAAAAATTGTATTAGCGATGGCAATTAGCTAGGTATGGCTAAAAAGCCATCGTTAATTAGCGAAAGTTTTGCGAGAGCAAGTAAGGAGAAGGATAATTTATCGAGGAGTTGACCAATCGTAGTTAAACCCTTGCTAATTGTTAGGGTTTAGCTACGGCTACAAATTTTTTTTTTCAAAAAAAAAAAAATTGTTGGAATTTTAGGATGAAAAAGCCATAACTAAACTCCCGCTAATTGTTAGGATTTAGCTACAACTATAATTTTTTTCTAAAAACATTTATTAAAATTTTAGGATAAAAGGCCGTAGCTAAACCCTCGATAATTGCTTAGGGTTAACTACGGCAATAACATTTTCTCAAAAAAAAAATATTAGAATTTTAAGATAAAAGGTCGAAACTAAACCGTTGCTAATTGCTAAGGTTTAGCTATGCCCAAAATTTTTTCTGAAAAAAATTTTGTTAGAATTGCTAGGGTTTAGCTATGGCAATATTTTTTTAAATAAATATTGCTGGAATTTTAGGAGAAAAAGGTCGTAGCTTGGAGGATAAAATGGCCGTAACTAAGCCTTCGCTAATTGTTAGAGTTTAGCTATGACCATATTTTTTAAAAAAATATTGTTAGAATTTTAGGATAAAAAGGTTGTAGGTAAACCCTCGCTAATTGCTAGGGTTTGGCTACAGGCATAAGATTTTTCTCAAAAAAAAAAAATTGCTGAAATTTTAGGATAAAAATGCTGTAGCTAAACCTTGGCTAATTGCTAGGGCTTAGCTATGGCTATAATTTTTTTGAAATAAAAATTATTTGAAATTTTAGGATAAAAAGGCCGTACCTAAACTCTCTCTAAGCTTTAGCTACAGCTTCACTATTTTTTTTAAAAAAAAATTAAATTTATTTGATCACTAGATTTGTCTAGTTACAAATTTAAAAATATCCTAAAAATATCCTTCAATTTCATCATCATTTTATATCTGTTTAATTGAGATATATTTTAAAATGTACATGTCATTTTGTAGTAATATATGTCAATATGCTTGCATGTTAACTAATTAATATATATACATAGTTAATGTAGTTATGTAGTATACAAATAAATTGATACATTAATGGCTATAATTATCTATACATATATGTGTATTAGTTATGTATCTCAGACATTAGTAATTATATAAATACATACATATATATATATATATATATATGTATATAGTATATATATACATATATATACATGGGTGTACATATATACTATACATATATATATACTATATACATACATATATATATATATATATATATATATATATGTGTGTGTGTGTGTGTGTGTATGCATGTGTGTATGTATACAATATACATAACATCTATATATATATATATATACACACACATAAATACACTATACATATATACACACACTATACATATATGATATGTATAGTGTATATTTATATGATATGAATATATGTCTAGTGTGTGTGTATGTATATATATATATATATATATATATATATATATAGTTTGTATATCTATGTAACACTCCACATATTCCATGTCATAGTGGGGCTTGACTTTGTTGGATGTTGCTCCCTCTGATCTCCCAGACAAAGGGTCTTTATAACGGATTAATAAATTTAATCACAACGGAATAATTCTAAAACCTTAAATATTATTCAATTGATCATAAGTTTGAAAGTACAACTCAAGTAGGTACAATATATCTCCAACAAAACAAAATAACAATATCTTCATCATCATACTTCTGTTGCGCACTCTGATCACCAACTTATGCAATTCAGCCTAAAAACACATTGGAATACGTGTGAGTGCTAAACACTCAGTAAGTCTCGTGTGTGCTTGTGATTTTTGGATAAAATAGTTTTATGGTATATTCTTCAACAATACAACTTGTAAACAACACATGAGATCTCATAATTGATATTGATGCACAACAAATATTTTTCTCACATGGATATTAGTGGTTCCACACTAGGATTACTAGTCCCATCAAATAAAATATTGGTCCCCATGATCTAGATAGGATTTATAATCCTACCGCCTTTATTTGGTCTCAATGACCAAGTTAGGATTTACAATCCTACCGCCTTTAATTTTGTGACAATGAGAATGAACCCAATGGGACACATAATATCCATGCTTCATAAAATACTTATTTTCATATATTTTAGAAAATCACCTACGAAAATGGTTTCATAAAATAAATGAGAACTCACATTTTCCTAGGAATTCTTTACTAAAATACGAAAGCATATCAAATATTGAAAAACCTAAGTTTATTGGAAAACCAAAGTGTTTTCATTGTGTTTAACTATAATTTGCATAAATCACTAGCACAAGTTAGGTTTTCAAATATTTAAGGAACTCACCTTGCTGTCTAGCTATTTTCCTCAAGCAAAGCATCTTTTAAAATTCTTAACCACTATTTTCTTTCCCTTTCTCTATTTTTCTCTTTCTTCCTTCCTCCTCCCTTTTTTTCTCGGCCTTCCTCTCTTTTCTTTTTCTCTCTCTCTTGCTTCTAGTTTCTCTCTTCTTCTTCCTTCTCTTCTTTCTTTTTTTTCTTTTCTTTTCTTTTCCTTTCTCCCTCAATTTTCGTCACTGTCTCTCCTCCTCTTGTTTCTCATCTTGTTCTTCTCCCTTCTTCTATTTATAGGTGTTCAAAAGCTTATACTAGAAGCTATAAATGATGACACATCACTTTCGAAGGTTATGGAAGCTTTTGGAAGATGATGACTCATCCTATGACTCACTATCTTTTGGAAGGTTTAGGGACACTTGGCTAGGTGACTCAACCCTTCTAGAAAGTCATGGAAGCTTAGAGAAGAATTTGGAAGATTTTAGAACAATATAGAAAGTTACACCTCATCATGCCTAGAAAAGCCTTAGAAACTTATAGATTCTAGGGGAAACAAGTAGAATGTAGAAGAAACTAATGGAAGATGCATGAATCTTACATGGTCAATATTGGTTACAACTTGGTCTCAAAGTAGGTCAAACACTCATTTAATCTCTATTCTAATGTTGTGATCCATCATACATAAGTGTAAAAAGTTTTTAGAATGTAATGGAAGCTTTTAGAACATTATAGAAGCTTTGAGAACATAAGGGATATTGATAGGGGTTAAATTAGTCATATTTTTTCTAGTTATTTGAGGTTATTTTGTGATACATTTTATTCATTAATTAGTCGTATTCCTTCACATTTGCGATTTTATCCTTAGAAAAGTATTTTGTGCATTATTTCAGATTTTAGGGGTAAAATAAGATAAAAACATCACAAAACAGGACAAAGGCGGTGCCAGCCTAGAAAGGACAGCCAGCGCTGGTTAGCTACTGGATGCATGAAGAAATTGAAGGAAAATCGAACAGCAAAAGCAATAGCAAAGAAAGAAGTGATTTCGGTGGTGGGCCAAGAAGAATGAAAAGTCAACAATGTCATGCGGTTTGCGGCTTAGCAAGCTGATGCAGCCGAAACAAGAAAGGACAAAACAAAGAAAAGAAACAGATTTCAGTAGGGGTTTGGCGGCTCAATTGAGCCGACACCACAAAGGAGAAGGAAATTCGGTGGCTCAATTGAGCCAATGCAACAAAGAAAAGCAATGGTGGTATTCACGGCTCAATTTGAAGCCGACTTCAACAATTTCAATTCCACACGAATTGCAAACTCCAGCACAGGAAGACAAAAGTCCAAATTAGATTGATTTCAATTTCTCAATCTCACGGTCAAAGTCAAGGCAGTGGAATTCTTTAGGGTTTATTTAGGTTTTTATTTTAGATTTTTTATTACTCCTTTCTGGTTTTGGATTCTTTTTAGGTAATTACTTCTTTTTTACTTAGGATTCTTTTAGGAACTTTGTAAGTCTATAAATAAAGGCCAATTTACTCTAGAAAAGGGAGGTGCACAATGTAGGGACTTAGATTTATTTTAAATTGCATCACCAATATTTTCTCGAGATGAATAATTCAAAGAGGATTGTACAAGAGGGTCTATGAAGGAAGAAGAAGAAGGCTTGTCTATGAGTATCTATTTCTTTCTTATGTTTTCTTTTTCTTGGACAATGATATGTTAATTGTTTTATTGTAATTTGACATTGTTTTAGATATTCATGGTTTTTAGAGTTATTTGATCTTTTGATTAATTGGTAGTTTTCTTGATATTTAATTACTTGGGCATATTACGAGATTGATTGATTGTTTCTTTCTATTGACTTACTTGGAAAAGGGTTGATGGAGGTTTCAATTTGATTAATTTCATATTTGTTGTCTCTTAACTTGCTTGTAAAATGAGTTAATTACTAAGAACAAGGTAATTAAAGGTTAATTGATGTCTGTCAGGAATGAATTCATTGCTTAATTTCATGTTTAAGTTTGCTAGGAATGGAAATTTAATTAAAGGATTGTGTTTAATGCATCTTTTGGGTAAGACTGGTTGAGACAGGAATGTGATGCTAAGTTACCTAGAAGATAGGGATTCATAGATTAGAAATGAAGTGAGTCTATATTAATCCTTCATGATGCCAAGGGAATAATTGGTTGTGATAAAGATTGGATACTTTAAGATTATGGTTGTCTAACCAATGGCTTGAGTTACATAATTTTCCATCCTTGACATGTACATATTTTTATTTTATTTTATTTCCTTTTCACTTTATTAAGCCGGTTAAACAATGAAACAAAGGTAATTAATGTCTATTTGTTCCTTGAGGATCGACACTCGTTTGAACCCTATGCTATGTTAATAATGAGTACGCTTGCTCATATGTGTAATTTGAGTTTAACGTTTTAATTTAACTTGATTGGGAATGTGCTTAGTTTTTATATGATTTTTATACCCAAGTCCGGACACATCAAGTTTTTGGCGCCATTGCCGGGGAACAATAGCATGAAAGCTTGGATTTTGTTGATTTGACTATGTGAATATGTAAATAGGTAAATATGTATATATGTTCATTGTATGAAGAAGTACCATATTTTGTTATTTGTATAATTGTATTTTACTTTCACTATATGTTGTAAATATGTAAATAGGTAGATACATGTTAATAGTAACTAACTTGTCTTTGTATGTTTGTCTAAATTGTATATTTAGTTATTTAATTTTACTAACCCAATGTTAATGTGGAATATGTTTAATAATGATATTTTTAATTTGTTGATTTTTACATCTATAATTTTGAATCAATACTAACTCTTTTTATTTTTAGGTTTGGACTTTAGCTAACACGATATTGGAGATGAACTATTTTATTTTCTTAGTTGTTTCTTTATTTACATTTTTTACTTTTAGTTTACTTTAGGAATTCTTATTTTAAATGTATTGCGGTTATGCATTCAATTAGGATAGTAAAAAGAAAAAAAAGAAAAAAATCGAAGCCCGGACAGAATGCAATCGGCACCGGCTCCATTCTGGAAGGCTATTCAAATTTTTTTTATTTTTTATATTTTTTATATTTTATATTTTTAATCTTTTTCATTTGTTCCCTTACCCTATTTCTTTTCTTCCCAAATTGTTCTTATTTTATCTTTTTCTTCTTGTTTTATTTTTCTTTGATTTTCTTATGTGTTTCTCTTATCTGTCTTGTTCCTATTCCCCTAAAATTATTCCTTCCCTTCATCTTCGTCTTCATCATCTTCTTCTTCTTCACATTACTTTTCTTCTTCTAATTACTCCCCATGGATTCATAATTTTTTTCAAACTGATGCGTTGGGGAATACATTGGTGAAAAAACTCTCTTCGTGTTAAGCTCAATTTTATCCTCTTGAAATTCTTGGCATTGTGTATGTGTGTTTTTAAGGAAAAATTTATTAAACATGGACCTATATTTGTTGAGTTTATTTGATGATAGAAGAATGCATATAATGAATTTTAAGTCTTGTGATTGCTTCTAAGCATTGGCTATGTATTTTTCTGGAAATTTATGGAGACCTTGGACAATTGAGCATCCTTGTGCTACTTTGTTTATTGATTGAAGATTGGTTGACATTATACTTGTACTATTTACGTTGGATATTATTCTTATTTTTCTTGAGTATAAAAAATATGGAAAGGTTTTCACTAGAAAGAGAACCAATTGCAAAGTGGATTTGGATGAGATGAAGAGGATATTGTGAGTCCTTTGGAGGTTATGGTGGTGCTATTGGCCAATTTGGAGACAAGGAGGACTTTACTTTGAGGGGGACTTCAAGGCTTTGACTTTATATTTTTCTTTTCCCTTGATTTTTATTTTGTTTCAATTACTCTTTATGCTTTTACTTGTGTGTTCATTTTTCTATTTGTAGGTTGATTTCGCTGGAACACTTCTTCCAACTTTTTGAAGAATAAACTTCTCATATCTTGGAGTTAATCTACACTTGGGGAATATTGCTTAAACTTTCTACCCCTTTTTAATTTTGGTCCCATTGGAGATGCTTTATTGTGTATATTTTTTGCCCATGAGGATATGGTCCAGTTTAAGTGTGGGGGAGTGGTTTGGTGATATTCTTGGTCCAAGTTTTTATCAATTATCTTAATTTTTTCTTGTTGTTGAGTTACTTTGGAATTTGACTTTTCATGGAGCTAATCTGCCTTGGAGAGTATTGTTTCTTTTCCCTCTTTACATTCTTAGTCCCTTGGTTATGCTTTAGTGTGCTATTCTAGGTCATTGAGGACAATGTCCAATTTAAGTGTGGGGGAGAGATTTAACATTTTCTCAAGTGCATCTTTGTGATTTTCAATGGATTTCCAAGTATATATGTTTGAGGGATTTTCGATGATATATGTTTGAATTGTTGGAATTGTTGAAAATTTTTTTTGAAAACCTTTTTAAAAAATTGGAGCTAAAATGAGTTTATTTGTTTATAATGAAGATATGATTTCCTTTTTAACTTTGGATATGGTTTTGTCATTCAGTATGGTAGGATTTTATTAAAAAGGTAAACTTGTGTATTGAGTTAGATTTTGCTAAGTCTTGAGAATTTAAGTTAACATTAGTTATATTTGGTATTTGAGTTTTGTTTTATTTCTTTGAGTTTGAATATGGATGATATGATGAAATATAGGAAGAGTTGTTGATTAATTCTTGTATTATGGGTTTAGAATTTGCTTACCTTTGAAGTTTTGAATAAGGAATGTGAGAAAAAATTTTAGTTGATAAAATATATGAGAAAAATTGAGTGGAAAAAAAATTGAGTTGAAAAAAAAGAAAAAAATGTTCTTATTATTTTTATCTTTGAAGACCTTTTGCTTAAAAGAGGGTCAATATGGGGAGAAGTAGCAAGTGTATTTGGTGCACTATCTTGAGGCTATCCTGAAGGTAAAAAGGCAAAAGAAAAGAAAAGGAAAAAATGTTAAAAAATTATTAGAGAAAAAAATGATGAGTGATGACTATCAAGGGGGCCAATATGGTGTGTGAAGAGAAATCCATGCACTTGAGGCTATTAATTCCCAAAGTCATAGAAAAAACAAGAGTGGAGTGTTTTCCTTATTTCACTAACTCGAGTTTTGTAAATTTAAGTTTATAATGCTTGAATTGGTTAAATGACTTGACATGTATGAGTTATGTTATCTGTGTTTTTGCTTGTGGAGTGGAATAATTTTCATGTACTAGATATAAGCTTGTTTAACTTAACTTTGATGGCCTTGGGATTATTTGATTTAATGTATGAGTTTACAAAGGTTTTTAAAGGGTGAATGAATGACAATTTTGTGTCTAAGGTTGGAAAGAAATTATGGCTTTGTTATGGATGAATATGAAAAGAAATAAATTATTTTGAGTGCTTTGTTTAAGTGTTTACTTGAGGATAAGTAAAGATTCAAGTGTGGGAGAATGTGATAGGGGCTAAATTAGTCATATTTTTCCTAGTTATTTGAGGTTATTTTGTGATACATTTTGTTCAATAACTAGTCGTTTTCTTTCATATTTGAGATTTTATCATTGGAAAAGTATTTTGTGCATTATTTCAGATTTTAGGGGTAAAATAAGATAAAAACATCACAAAATAGGACAAAGGCGGCGCCAGCCCAGGAAGGACAGCCGGCGCCGGTTAGCTACTGGATGCACAAAGAAATTGAAGGAAAATCGAACAGCAAAAGCAACAACAAAGAAAGAAGTGATTTTGGTGGTGGGCCAAGAAGAATGAAAAGTCAACAATGTCATGTGGTTTGTGGCTCAGCAAGCTGATGCAGCCGAAACAAGAAAGGACAAAACAAAGAAAAGAAACAAATTTCGGTAGGGGTTTGGCGGCTCAATTGAGCCGACACCACAAAAGAGAAGGAAACTTGGTGGCTCAATTGAGCCAATGCAACAAAGAAAAGTAGCGGTGGTATTCACGGCTCAATTTGAACCCGACTTCAACAATTTCAATTCCAAACGAATTGCAAACTCCAACACAAGAAGACAAAAGTCCAAATTAGATTGATTTCAATTTCTCAATCTCACGATCAAAGTTAAGGCGGTGGAATTCTTTAGGGTTTATTTAGGTTTTTATTTTAGATTTTTTATTACTCCTTTTTGGTTTTGGATTATTTTTAGGTAATTACTTCTTCTTTACTTAGGATTCTTTTAGGAACTTTGTAAGACTATAAATAAAGGCCAATTTACTCTAGAATAGGGAGGTGCATAATGTAGGGACTTAGATTTGTTTTAAAGTGCATCACCAATATTTTCTTGAGATGAATAATTCAAGGAGGATTGTACAAGAAGGTCTATGAAGGAAGAAGAAGAAAGCTTGTCTATGAGTATCTATTTCTTTCATTTGTTTTCTTTTTCTTGGACAATAATATGTTAATTGTTTTATTGTAATTTGACATTGTTTTAGATATTCATGGCTTTTAGAGTTATTTGATCTTTTGATTAATTGGTAGTTTTTCTTAGTATTTAATTACTTGGACGTATTACGTGGTTGATTGATTGTTTCTTTCTATTGACTTACTTGGGAAAGGGGTTGATGGAGGTTTCAATTTGATTAATTTCACATTTGTTGTCTCTTAACTTGCTTGGAAAAGGGGTTAATTACTAAGAATAAGGTAATTAAAGGTTAATTGATGTCTGTCAGGAATGGATTTATTGGTTAATTTCATGTTTAAATTTGCCAGGAATAGAAATTTAATTAAAGGATTTTGTTTAATGCATCTTTTGGGTAAATCTGGTTGAGACAGGAATGTGATGCTAAGTTACCTAAAAGATAGGGATTCATGGATTAGAAATGAAGTGAGTCTATATTAATCCTTTATGATGCCAAGGGAATAATTGGTTGTGATAAAGATTGGATACTTTAAGATTATGGTTGTCTAACCAATGGCTTGAGTTACATAATTTTTCATCATTGACATGTATATATTTTTATTTTATTTTATTTATTTTTCACTTTATTGAGCCGGTTAAACAATGAAAGAAAGATAATTAATGTCTACTTGTTCCTTGAGGATCGACACTCGTTTGAACCCTATGCTATGTTAATGATGAGTACGCTTGCTCATATGTATAATTTGGGTTTAACGTTTTAATTTAACTTGATTAGGAATGTGCTTAGTTTTTATATGATTTTTATACCCAAATCCGAACACATAAGATATTTATGAAAATAAATAGGATATAAATAGAAAAAATATAATAATCTTACGATAATGTTGCTTTATTAAAGTTATGGGTCCCACATGACACCTACCGTAACTTTATTAAAGGTGTGGGTCCCAAAGTTGAAGTGTTCAAATTGAACCTTACTTCTTTTTTATAAAATAATAATAATAATAATAAGCATAATAATAATGCTAATAACAATAATAGTAATAATAATGATATTTATAATAATAATAATAAAATTATAAACATATATTTTCTTATCAAATCAAATATAATAGATTATATATATATATTTAAAAATATATAAAATTATTGTATACTTAGAATATTTATTGCATAAATAATGATGTTCTTGAAAATAGCTTTATAAATTTCAACCAGAATTCTCAAAAAATCACAGCGATAGTAAAAATGTTCTATTTTTAGGACGGTTCAGGGTGGGATGTTACATTTGTGTGTGTGTGTGTATACATACATACATACATACATACATACATACATACATACATACATACATACATACATACATACATACATACATACATACATACATACATACATACATACATACATACATACATACATACATACATACATACATACATACATACATACATACTTACATACTTACTTACTTACTTACTTACTTACTTACTTACTTACTTACTTACTTACTTACTTATATTAGGTATACTATATATCTAAAGTAATTATAAGTACAATATAGTATAGATATATTTTATACTATATATAGTATCTAAAGTTTTAGTTTTTGCTTTATTTAATTTGTTAGTAGAATGTGCAAAAAGACATTATTAAGTAGAAGATATATATATATATATATATATATATATATATATATATAAACACACACACACACACGATATATTGTTAAGTATACTTTATAATGTATAATATATTATACAACAAATTACACCCAATTATAACATTAGATAGTTAGATTTATAATACTTGTACAATATAAAATATTATATAATATATTCATTTATAAAAAAGATAGTTGTATAAATAATATAACTATTTATTGTATTATATAATTTTATTATTTTTATTAATTAAAAGAATTATTAATATTCTATATTATAAAATATACTATATAATTAATATAAGATAAAAATAGTCACAAAAATAAACATAGCTTAGTGGAGGAGCACACGCTCCCCCACAACAGAGAGGCGAGTTCGAGCCTCGCGTCTTATAACAATTTATGGAATTAATTGCAGTGTTGCAAATCGGGTCATGCACTTGGCTGGGTTGGATTGTGCGTCTGGGTAGGTTGGGTTGTGTCAAGTTGAGCTGACTTGATTAGGTTTGTCGGGTTCGGTGCCAAGTCGAGTTGAGTGCTTGGGCTGACTGGGTTGGTCAAGTTGAATTGATCTAGTCAGGTTCCGAAAATGGCATAGCAAAACCTTTACAAATATGCTAGGGTTTTGCTATGACAACTTTATAGGCGTCACTAATCTCTAGCTAATTTTGCTAGGGTTTTATTACGGTTTGAAAATTATTTTCTTAAAAATACATATTAAGAAAATAGGTAACCGTTGCTAAACCCACAGTAATTTTAGCCCTCGCTAATCCCTAGCTAATTTTGCAAGGGTTTTGCTACAATTTGAAATTTATTTTCTTAAAAATAGACATTAAGAATATAGGTCGCCATCACTAAACCCTCGCAACATTGGTTAGGGTTTTGCTATGGTTCAGAAATTAATTTACTTAAAAATAGATATTGCAAAAATAAGGAGTTGTCGCTAATATTGCTATGGGTTTGCTATGGCCATAATTTATTTCTTTAAAAAATCCATATTGAAAAAATATACGACCATCGCTAATTTCATAGCAAATTCGCCCAATGTAACTTTGTTGACTTTTTTTGGTTTAGCAATTGCCCTCGCAAAGTAGCGATGGCTTTTTCTTGCCATCGCAAAATTTTTATATAGCGACAAGGTATTTAGCTACGGCTTATGCCATCGCTGTGCTATCGCTAATTAAGCTAATCAGAATTAGCAACGGCATAACGACGACTATAGCTGTCGCTGATTCTCTGTTTTCTTGCAGTGAAAATGGACAAATGGTATTTGCCACGCCAATTTGTGGCAACCATATCAATAGCCTGGCGCATATAATTAAAATTTTATTTTAAAAACATAAAAAAGGAAAATTGGAAAAAAAAAATAAAAAGATCGGGTGGGTTAACAGCTTGGCTATTTCCTAAATTATGCTTAGGACCATCAAGGAGTACAGATCGGTCGAACCCTACTTGCTCAATCCTATTTAATTCAGATTGAGCTCGTGTGAGTTTGGGCTGAATCGAGCTTAGGTCTAAAAGTTGGGTTTGAAACTTTAATCACAAGTCCAGTGTGGGTTTAAATAAGCTTAGTATATTATATGCTCGGTAATTAAATTTTTAATAGTTATTTCTTGTTATGAAAATAATAAGTGGTTGTTCATTTTTTCAAAATTATCCATTTATCTTGAAGATAAATATGAATTTTCATTTTTCTAAGGTTATTAAATAAACAGATAAGATTGTATTTATAAGATTTATTTATTTTTAATCATTTTAGATGATGTATCTAAACCTCTATAAACAGGGCCTTATGTAAACGAACATAATTAATTATTTGAATCTAAGTAATTCTCTCATTTCTCTCTTCTAATAAAGTTTCTTTAATTTTCAATTTTTATATTTTCTTGATTCTATGTTGAATCAAATTCATAATACGTTATCAGCATGAGACTCTACTAAAGTTGTTCTACTAAAAGTTATAATCAAGACGTCACTACTAAAATTGATAATCAAGCCAACACCATCGAAGTTACTCTCTTGATCTATACATTTAAGTAGTCTAATTTTTGAAATTTTCTAAACAAAAGAAGGAAGGTGGCTATTATTCCATTTACTGGATACAAATGTACCATTGAAGATATATGTCTAATGGATAGTGGTACAACATGCATCATATTGAAAGATGGAAAATATTTCTCTTACTTGAAGAAGAGAGAAACAAATGTTAATACTATAAATGGTAGTGTAAAATTGATTGAAGGCTTTGGAAGATCTAATATATTATTACCCTGAGGAACAAATGTTATTATTCATAAAGCATTATTTTCTTCAAAATGTCGAAGAAACTTATTAAGTTTTAAGGATATTCACCAAAATGGATATCATATTGAAATAATGGAAGAAAATGGATTTAAATATCTCTATATTACTTGAAAAATTTCAGGTAATAAATCTTTACATGTACATGCGTTTAATTTTGATGGTGTTAGCTTTTTTAGTAGTGTTATCTTGATTATAACCTTCAGTAGAACAATGATGCGTAAATTTTGGGTATATAAAATCACCAGTTTTAAATCCACCCCTTAATCAAGTTTTAATTAAAACATTAATCCTAAAATACACATATGAGCAAGTATACTCATCACAAGTATAGTACAGGGAATTAACGAGTATCGATCCTCAAAGGAACAAGTACACACTAATCACTTTTCTTTCATTGTTTAACCGACCTAAATAAAGTAAGAAACGAATAAAAAAAGAAAAACTAAAGAAACATATATAACTCAAGGATGTAGGTTTATGCAATTTAGACAAGTCTTCTAGAAAACATAACAATGAACCCATTAGCAATTCTTTCAACTAATTATCATCTTGGCATCATGAAGGAATATAAAGTAAAACTCAATCGTCTCACAAATCATGATTCTACTTAGGTAAACTCACTTCATGTCCCAATCCATCGAATCCTATATTATATTAACAGATTTACTAATCAAGCTAATCCTAACCAAAATATGCATTAGACCCAATTCCTTATAAATATGAAATTAGCTAATAACCATTTGCTCGAGATGAAATTAACTCACCTTTGATCACTTAGTCCTATAACCTTAACTTCATCGCTCAAGTCCATTAAGATTAGCAAATACGAAATCAATGCAATAAAACTCCTAATATCTACATCTCAAGTCAATTAGAAGAACTCGTATCAATAACCAATGAAATCAAGTAATCAAACACCAAAGATGACAAAGAATTGATCAAATAACTAAATTAACCCAAAATCATGCATCCTAAAATAATGTTAAATTACAATGAAAACATTAAATACATCATTGCTAAAGAAAAAGAAAACAAAGAGAAAAGAAAGCACTCATAGACAAGCCTATTTCTTTTTCCTTAAAGGCTCCCTTTGAACAATCCTCCTTGGCTTGGGTGAATTCCTCCTTTAATGAGAAAATATGACTTTAAGCACTTTAATTCACCTCTCTCGGTTGTATATCCCAAACCATTGTGTTCTTTTGTGCTTTTTTAGGCCTCTTGGATGCCTATTTTGTGGTTGAGGAATTCTTGGCCGAATAGGAATAGGAAAATACCAAAATCCTTGGATAAACCCTAATTCTATGTATAGAAATTTTGCCTCCAGAACCTACCTAGTGCCAGGTACCTTCGACTAACCTGGCGCTAGGTATACTCTGTTCTTTCTCTGTTTTGCTCTATTTTTGGCCGTCTTTTCCTTAGCAAGCAGAATGGACCCAGTGCCAGGTACACTTACCAGACCTGGCACCAGGTCTGTTCTAGAAAAATCACTGAAGCTCGTTCAATCTCTGCTGCTGGATAGAATGGACTCGACGCCTGGTCTACTGGCTGGGCCTGGCACCAGGTGCATTCTGGTTTGTGCATTTTCTGCTCGATTTTTAATTAAATCTATACATATTTTTCAAAAATACCTTTTACAAGCAAAACGTCAAATAAAAAGGAATATGCCTAATTATTGCAACAAATGTATCTAAAAACAGCCTCAAATAACTAGGAAAAGAATGATGATTTTAACCCCTATCAAACAACTTTGGTAAAGTCTTATACTGATAATGTATTGCGAATTTGATTCCAAATAGAATCTAGAAAATATAAAATTTGAAAATTAAAGAAACTATATTAGAAGAGAGAAATGATAGAATTACTTATGTTCAAATGATTGATTATATTTGTTTATATAAGACTCCTATTTATAGAGGTCTAGATACATCATCTAAAAGGATAAAAAATGAATCTAATAAATATAATTTTATCTTATATATTAATAACCTTAGAAAAACGGACAATCACATTCATCTTCAAGATAAATGAATAGCTTCATGTAAACAATCACAGCACCCATTAGCGCATGTTAATATTCTCACGTACTACTACACTCATATGGTATCGGAGTGTAATTACATCTACCACGGGTGAATATATCTTATTGTAATCTATACCCGATTTTTGCAAAAAGCCTTGTGCCATAAGTCGTACTTTATATCTTACAACTTCATTATGTTCATTCCACTTTCTCACAAGTACCCATTTATAACCAATTAATTTTACATATTTTGGTGTTCGGACTACAGGTAAAAAAACTCATGCATTGCAAGTGAATTTAACTTCGATTGAATCGCATATTTCCATTTAGACCAATCATCTCTATGACAATATTCTTCAACTGATGTTAGTTTAAGATCCTCATAATCTTTTAACACATCAAGTGTTATGTTTTACGTAAAAACGTCATCAATAGTTATTTCTATTAGATTCCAACTTTTGCTAGAAGTCATATAATTGATGGACATGTCACTATTCTGTTCACCATTTTTAGATATTTAGATCTTTTCATCAGTTGCCACTTGGTTCTTTTTTTTTAATTTTTTAATTTGATCATTCTGATAATTTAATCCTCTTTTCTTTCGAAGATTTTTATTTTTTGAACCAAGGGATCGTCCATGCTTTTGGCGTGTTTTTGATTCTGCAACTATAGTAATTTCATTTTATCATACTGGAACCTCTATTCAAATAAGAGCATCTATAGTTAGTGTATGGGATTTAGTTACCCTTGTAGAGTTAACAAAAGAACCTGTCAGTTGATTTGCAAGTCTTTACAAATAAATTATCTTTTGAACTTTTAGTTCACTTGAGCTTGTGCGCTGATCCAAATAATTCGATGATTTTGTCCAGGCAAATTCTTTTTTATGTGGTTTACGTTCTACCCCTAATTTAAGAAACAAAGTTTAATCAAAATGATAATTAGAAAATCTTACTATGGATACATCATCTATCAATGGTTCAACATATCTACTTATAGAGAAAGAATCATGTCTAACATATATCCCCAATCTTCTTTGAGGACCCATTTTGGTATGTTGATTTGGCACTATCGGTACATATACAACACACCCAAAAATTCTTAAATGAGAAATATTTTTCTTTGAACCAAAAGCTAATTGCAAAGGAAAGAATTTGTGATAACTTGTTGGCTTTATACGTACAAATGTTGCAGCATGCAAAATAGCATGTCCCCGAGCAGATGTAGGGAGATTTGTTCTCATTAATAATGGTCCAGTAATTAATTATAGTCTCTTAATGAATTATTCAGTTAGACCATTCTGGATTTGAACATAAGCTACTAGATATTCAATAGTAATGCCAATCGACATGCAATTAGCATCAAAGGTTTGGGAGGAAAATTTTTCAGCATTATCTAGACGAACCCTTTTAATATGATAATCTATAAATTGCACTCTTAAGTGAATTATTTAGGCAATTAATCTCGCATATGCTAGGTTGCGAGTTAATAATAAATTGACATGTGACCACCGGGCCAATGCATCAATTAAAACCATAAAGTATTTGAATTGCCCACATGGTGGATGGATTGGTCTATATATATCACCATGAATTCTTTCTAGAAATGCTAGAGATTCAAACTCCACTTTTGTTAGAGATGGTATAATAACTAATTTCCTTTAAGAACATACTACACATGAAAATTTATTTGATGTCAAAATCATTTGACTTCTTAAAGGATGACCATCCATATTTTCAATTATCATTTGCATCATAATTGTAATATCCACCCTTTTGTACTTTCATTGGTTACTACTATGTATAGAATAAGAATTCGTATAAGTGAGCAAAACAAGAAATAATTAGTATAATAAGATGAACGTTTTGGTACGATAAAAAAATATTCAAGGACAAAATTGAAAATTTGAGATTATTCTACCTGTACTTTTGTACTTCAATTAATGACTACTTGGAATAGAATGAGAATTTGGGTATAAGCTCAGAACAAAAGTTGTTTAGTGTAGTGAAACGAACATTTTCGTATAATTTAAGTCTTCAGGGGTATTATTGTAATTATAAGCAAGATTGGAAATTTGACCGCAAATTGAGAAAATTGAAAAGGAATTTGAGAATTTTGATTCCCTCCATTGAGTTCAGTAAAATACAAAGATTCCATTAGTGGAAATTTTTTTTCCAGATTAGAATATATTCAAACCCAAATTTTAGTTCACCCCTGAGAAAATTATGAAGTATGGCCAAAATTGGGACATGTGGCAACATATGATTTGTGGACGAAAACAAGTGTAAAAAAGAGATTGGAAGTATGAAATATTTATACACATGAATCTTCTCAAATAAGGAATAAGGAATACTTAAAGAAATGAAAAACTATGTGGAATTCCATGATTGGTTGCAAGAATGCTAAGTGGTGTCTTGAGATTGGCTCGTGGAAATAGGTGTTAAGATGTGATTGGTTGAAAGAAAACTTAGTCAACCTTCTAAGAGTTTCTAAGGACACCTAAGCATGCCATCTAAGTACCATGTGGACTAATAAGATAGCTCCATGTCATAGACAATTAATGAGCATTTGACGAAGCTTGATCCCTAAGCTTAGAATTTCTCTATAAATCGAGAAGAGGGAGGCCAGTTGAGGCCATTTTGGCTAGATGAAATTTGCAGCAAAGGGAGAGGAAAGGAAGAGAAGAGAAAAAGGAAGAAAAAAAGAAGAGAAAATAGAAGAAAAATAGGACAAAAGAGAGAGGAAATTTCCAAGAGAAAGAAAGAGAAGGAGAGGGAAAGAAGCTTAGGTTTTCTTGCCCAAAAAATTAGTGAAATACAAGGTAAGGAGCTACTTTGAAAGAATTAAAGCTGGTAAGCAAGTTAGGAGGATTATTTTGGCATGAATTATACATGACACCATGCATGTTTGTGAAATATGCTTGGAAGTAATTATTGTGCAAAGCTATTTTTATGCGACGGATTGGATTGGTAGCTTGTGGTTGTGCCTGATGTACTGATTAGGGGTGGTTTGAAGGTGTTTTAATGGATTACTTATGGTCGTATATTGTTATTTAATTGGAAGAAAGAATTGAACATGGAAAATAGCATAAGTGTTGAGAAAATTGTGATGTTATGGGATATATGCAAGACTGCTGGTTTTGTTGTTGTTTTATGAGGAAAGTAATGGTTTGGTTAAATCTTGAAAATCAGTGGATTAAAGGATGACCAAAGTGGAAATGAGGTGAATAAAAGGTTGTTCATGTGTTAGAATGAAAAAAGAATGAAGGAATAATGGACTTCATCAAGAAAATGGATGAACCATTGAAAAATACTGGATAGTTTTGCTCCAGTAGTTCTTCAATGTTTATGGAATTTCAAAAAAAGCTTACATCCTTGTAGCTAATGATCATAGGAGTGTTTTGGCACAAGTTTGAGGTTAATCGGATTTACGGATAAAAAGTTATGGTAAAAATAGTAAAATGTGTAGTGACGGGATTTAACTACTGGAACTTTGTGTTCAAAACTGAATAAAATGAACAAGAGAATTCATATTCCATGAGTTGGAAATTGTAAAGGAATGTCTTTAGGTTATTTTAATACTGGTTTGACATCATTTGGACATGTGGATTGAAAGTTATGATCAAAACAGGATGTTGTGCCAAAGCTGGAAATTACAGAATTTTCAATAAAGAACAAATAAATACATGAAGTGATTTTATTTATGTCTATGGATGAATGAGAAGTTAATTGGGTATATGAAGACCTTATATTCTTGAGAAGAAGAGGAAATAAGGAAATAGATTACAAGCGTGCAAGGATTATATTTCATTTCTAGTACGGAATGAAATAGGAAAGGAAGTGATATCCTTAGATGACTATATATTTGACCATATGTACGTTGTTGTTGACAGGAATAGAATGCTGCTTGAGTTATGAATGGTTATGATTGTAGGCCATTCATTGTAAAACACTGGTGACGACCGAGCGAATATTTATCTTGCTATGTGATAAGCTATTCGAGGTGAGTCCCATTATTTCTAAAACCGTTTTTGCTAAGGGTTTTTATGATAAAGCTAAATGCTTTTTTGATATAGCTAAGTGTTTCTCTGATATATCATAACATGAGTTTTTTGCTTAAAGCTTCATGTTTTCTGAGTTTACTCAAAGTATATATCTGGTAAATGTTTTCTATCACATAGACTTGGAAATGTTTTATTTAATAGCATGAATATGTTCATGACTTGGAAGCTTGCTTTCAAAAATGATACGAAGTTTGATGATAAATGTCAAAATGCTTTCAAAGAATGCTGTGCGTTATAAGAAAGACATGTTGCTTCTTTTATCAACGAACTTCGAAAATTATTATAAAGAATATGAGGAACATTTGGAAAATGATATTTTGGCCCCGAAAATGATTTTCATATGCTTGGATATGAGCTTGTGTTCCGGAAAGAAATATTGTGGATCCTTGAGTACTCAAGAAGGACTATGCACTTATACTAACTTGCGTGGGTTTGAGACCGCTGTTCGATTGGTGGCCATCTCCAAACTGTGATCTCTTATTTTATGGGGTGCTAGTATTTGATGTTTAGTCATCCTTAGCTAGCACCCGTTCTCTAAAGTGGAAACGAAAGGTGATAGGAGCTAAAATTATTATTATTTTACTAGTTATTTGTGACTGTTTTGAGATACTTTTGTTGTAATAACTAGGCATATTCCTTTCAAATTGAAATTTTACTTGTAAAAAGTATTTTTGACAAATTTGTGTGGGTTTGAGTAGATTTTGAGCAAAAATGTGAAATTTCCAGAATAGACCTAGCGCCAGGCCTAGCTAAGGGACCAGGCACCAGGTCCATTCTGGTCAAACAGCAACAACAGAGCAAAACTTAAGGGAAGAACAGAACAGACCTGACGCCAGAAGGGTCAACTGGATCCGGTGCCAAGTCTACTTTGCCCATGAGCTGGTTGTTCGAGAATTTGGTATTTTT
This sequence comes from Voacanga thouarsii, assembly GCA_026120185.1. Taxonomy (NCBI): domain Eukaryota; kingdom Viridiplantae; phylum Streptophyta; class Magnoliopsida; order Gentianales; family Apocynaceae; genus Voacanga; species Voacanga thouarsii. The sequence goes on from JANUWF010001766.1 coordinate 1,012,651, forward strand.
CAAAAGATTTTGATATTTTTTGAATTCTACTCGAACTAGACTTCTCAAGAAACAAATTTTTATATCAATGAGGCTTATAAATACAAGAAAAACACAAGAGAAATGTGTGAATGGAAGGATTCAAGCTAGCTACTCAATCACCACTCAAAGGAGCATTGTTCAAAGGAAGTTTTCAAGAGAAGAAGAAGGGCTTGTCTATGAGTTTTGTCTTTTATCTTTTTTTTTTTTTTTACTTTTCTAGAACAATGATGTACTTAATATTTTGATTATAATTGGATATTATTTTAGAGATTATGATTTTGAGTTAATTGGAATTTTAGATCAATCTATTGTTATCATTGGTATTTGATTACTTGATATAATTAGTTATTGATGCGGCTCTTCTAATTGACTTGAAAAAACGATGTTAGGAATTTCATTAAATTGATTTCGTATTTGTTAAATCTTAATGGACTTGAATGATGAAGTTAAGATTATAGGACTAAGTAACTGAAGATTAGTTGATTTCACCTTGAACAAAAGGTCATTAGCTAATTTCATACTTATAAGGAATTGAGCTTAATGCATGTTTTGGTTATGTTAGCTTGATTAAAAAATTTGTTAATTTAATCAAAAGATAGTAATTCCATAGATTGAAAAATGAAGTGGAATTTATCTAAATAGATTCATGACTTGTGAAACGATTGAATTTTACTTTATATTCTTTTATGATGCCAAGATAACAATTGATTGTGATGAATGCTAAGTGATTTAATATTGTGTTTTCAAGATAATTGTCTAGTTACATAAATTTGCATCCTTGAGTTATATTTATTTCTATCTTTATTTATTTTCTTTTTTAGTCTCTTCTTATTTTATTGGCTAAACAATAAAGATTTGGGTAAAGTAAGATAGGAGCCTAAGTTCTCGTGGATTTGATACTTGCTATTCCTTATATTATACCATGGGTATACTTGCCCGCATGTGTGGTTTTAGTGGTTGAAATTTTAATTAAAACTTGATTGATTGTGTAATTTGTTGGTAATATTTTCTACACTAAAAAACACGCATAAGAGGGACGGGTGGGGGGCACTCGGGTTAGTGTGACAAATAAAGGTGGTAGGACTATATATCCTATTCGGGTCATTTTGACCAAATAAAGGTAGTAGGATTGTAAATCTTGTTCGGGTCATTATAACCAAATAAAAGGGATAGGACTACATATCTTATCTGGGTTATTGTGACAATATTTTTATAGATGGGATGTGATCCCATTTTCTTTAAAGGGACAATAATTTCCAATAAATCATGTGTTTTTTCAAATGTGCATGAACCCTTTAACAACAGTGAACAACGTTTTCACGTGCAATGTTTAAAGAGTTATTCTTTGGTGGAAAGATACAAGAAAATTCTTTTATGTGTTTGTGAAGGAAAAACACTAGCATATACGGGACTTACTTTTGCACTCACACGTTTTTCTATATGTTTTAGGCTAAATTGTATATGATGGTGATTAGAGTGCGCAACGGAAGCAAGATGGAGTAGAAATAAATACCATCATATATTGTATGATATACTATGAGTATTAGAATATTGTATGAAAGATTTGAATTCTATGTATTTTGGGATTTTCCTATGAATAAATTCTTTATTTTAAAGTTATAGCATAATTTCGCTACAAATTAAGTTATTAATCATTATAAAGACCCATTGTCTTGGAGATTAGATGGGGCGACATCCCATGAAGTCAAGGCCCACTATGATATGGAATATGTGAGGTGTTACAAATGGTATAAGAGCCTAGGTTTTGGATTTCCAACAACTTATTGGGTTAGATGTGGCCTAGTAGTCAGTTAAGTTGTGTAATCCAAAACTATTGGGTTTGGATAAAATTGATCTTTAGAAATTGGAGGATGATTAATGTAGATTTGATTCTCTATGGCCACAGTTGTAGGTTCATGAAAGTAGAAACCCTTGTTGAGTCAAATATAGAAATGTGTATGATATTTAAACATGAGGCACCCAAGTTGGTTATAATCCCTTCTAATGAGACGGAAGAAGAGATAGTCGAGATAGTTATGACATCTCTGAACCAGTTTAATGGAGAAGCTAGTGAATGTGATGTAATAACAAATTATGCAGGAAAAGGGTGACCCAAACTCTGATGACAGTATAAAATTTGAGGTTAGGGAATCTTTGGATCAGATCTACCCGAGAACTAATTTGTATACTCTAACTCTGGACCCCAGTTTGGGACAACTGGGACCAGTAATGATGATGAATAGAGAGCTTGGTGCAGGGTTTAGTGGATGTATAGTATGAGCTAATGATTTACGCATTGGTATAATGTGCTTATATAAAATTTTGTATACTGAAAACTCTGTATTGTGGAAAATACAGAGGGGTGCGATTATACCAGCACTAATATATTGGATCCCATCAGAACCTCAAAGTTAAGTGTGCTTGGGCAAAAGAAGTACTATGATGGGTGACTTTTGGGAAGTGACCTTTAAAGTTGGAAGAGAAGATTTGGGGAAATTTATACAAAGAAATAAAGGGGAATTCTAACCTTTTAACTCTAAAAGACTTGGATGACCTAGTTGAAGAAGATAGGAAATTTCCAGAAAGAGAATGAGTTACTGAAGAAAGGTAAGATATTCGATGATTTAAGTATGAGAAGAGGAGCATAAAGCCATTAATTACCCCATCCAAATAATCTATAGGATGAGTGAATCTGAGAAGAAAATCATATAAGTTAAAGACTGGGATTTGTAAGGGAAAATTAAGGCCCAATCTTAGCTTCAAATCAAGAGCAAAAAAACCATTGGTAAAAGTACAAGTGGTAGCCTTAGAAAAAATGGATCTCAAAATGGTAGCAAACAACAGTGATTATAGAAGGTAAAGTCTTACTGATGGCAAGAAGACTAAGATTATGATAAATCCAACTTCTCTTCATATTGCTTATCCCTTTTGTTCAAGGTAAAGATTAAAGATAGAGAAGTTCCCTATGAATTGGTAATTAGCACTCCTTGAGGGAACATATGAATAGTGATAAGAAGTGTCTAGAGCATGATATATTGGTAAAAGATATGCTTCTGAATGAAAATTTCATATATGTACTTATAGATGACTATGATACTATACTTGTCATAGATTGGTTATTTCAATATCATGCCTGAATTGATTATAGAAACAAATTGATATAACTTTTGTGAACCAAGCAATGATGTATTGGAATTCTAGAAGGGAAAGAAAGTAAGAAAGAAGGATCGCCTTATATCTGGAGTTACAACTTAGAAATTGTTATAAGGGTTACTCCAAAAAGAGAAGTTGTGATTACTATTAATTCAGTACTAGTTACAGAACCAAGTGCAAGAACTTCTATAGAATGGCGCTAACGAAACTAAAGGAACTTAAGAAATAGTTTCAAGAATTATTACAACAAGGATTGGTGCGATCTTGTCGAACACCTATGTTGTTTGTGAAAAAGAAGAATTGAGTTTTAAGGATGTGTATAGACTATCATGGATTAAATACGGTGACAGTGAGGAATAAATATCCTTTGCCTATGGTTAATGAATTATTTGATCAATTTCAAGGAACATGATGTTTTCTAAATTGGACTTAAGGTAAGGATATTATCAAGTGCGGATTCAGAAGAGGATATTCTAGAAATCGCGTTTAGTACACAATACGGGCGTATTGAGTTTGCAGTGATACTATTTGGTGTTACTAATGCCCCTATTATATTCATGGATTGGATGCACCGAGTGTTTCAACCATATTTGGATAACCTTACCATTGCCTTTTAGATGATATCTTAGTGTATTATGTAAGTCCTCAGGAACATAAAGTATACCTTTGAAAAATGCTGGAAAAAAATTGCGGGAGGCTAAGTTAGACGTAAAATTTAGAAAATATGAGTTTTGATTTACTAAAAATAGCAATTTTGAAGCATGTGATATCTAAGGAAGGAATCACAACAGATCCTGTGAATGTGGAAGTAGTGGTGAATTAGAAACTCCCTAAGACAGTGACAGAGGTACGAAGAAAGTTCCTTATGCAAAAGTATGAAAGGAGTTTCCACCTAAATTCCCAAGTTTCACTCCAAGATTGTTGCTTCAACCGTGTGGCTTGTGCAGAAATTTCCATAAGCAATTAAAACATTTAATTTTGGCATAAAGGGGGAGAGAATTTCGTGCTAGGGAAAGGGAGAGAGAGGGAGATGGTTACTAGGGTATTTAGGGTTCCAAAAAAATCTTATTTAGTTAGGCTTTTATAGGTGAATTATATTAGGTTTATGAAATAGAAGAAAAAGGAAAAGAATTAAAGAAAAAAAAATCCTATTTCTTCTAGGTTTTAACTAATAAAAACTTCCTTTAATTAATTAATCATAATCTTAGGGGTTTAGCGGGTTAGGTGGTGGCACGATGGAGTAGGAATATGAGAGAATATTCCCCAAGATTTTCCTCACATTAAGGGAATTGAAATTAATAAATCCATTCAAGATAATTTATCCCAATTATACAAAAATTAGGTTTTTCTATTTCTCCTCTTCCTATGTGGTGGCACCAAGGCTTCCAGAAGCCTAGTGATTCCCTCAAAATATTCTCCTAGCAAGAATAACTATTTAATTTAAGATAATTCAAAATCTCTCTAAATAAAATAAGATAAAATAAAATAACAAGAAAGTCTTGCCAGACTAACATTTAAATATTTCTTAAAATTATTACATTAGCAAATAAATAAAATAAACATGTAATGAGTATTTAACAAATATATAGCACACACACACACACACACACACACACACACACACACACATATTGTATGTAATTATTTAACAACTAGTAAATAGTTACCTAAATTATTTTAATTAAACGCTACCCAATAATTGATCATACAATTTAGAGTTAGCTATATTTTCTTATATATATATATATATATATATATATATATATATATATTGAAGGTTAAATACAACAAACATACACGCAGAACCAATAAAAAAATACACCAGTGGAAGAGTTAATACATTTGAGTTTTCTAAATACGTCGCTTTGGTTGTGTTGGGTGATCCGACGATGAAGGCAGATCAACTGCAGGAGTTTGTATCGTGGTCATTGGTGACAATCCCGCTAATCCCCTGCTCTTTCTTGTTTGCATGAACGCCAAAAACTCTCAGCTCTCGGAATATTCCTCAACCTAAATATCGCCAGTGATAGCTATTTGGACTAACATGAAATGGATCTAATTGTTTTTCTCGACTCACTACTACAGAGTAGTATTAAGAAAAATGGATTTCGGCTTATCTGTCAATGAGGGCGATTACTAGAGCAAGAGAGAAAAAAAAAAAAAAATCCAACCCACCAGTTTACCAACTTTGAACAGCTAAGTTCAAGTTTCCATCAACTTCTGCATCTGTTTAGCCCTAGTAAAGCTGGGCTTAGGTCTAGCTTCTAATTCACAATCCAAGCTATTTGGGCTAAATAACTCAAACAATTGTTTAATCTAGGATTTAAATATAAACTTATAAATAATTAATTAATTAGCATAAAAGAACCACAAAGATTATCAAGCCTTTTTCCTAATTCAGACCAGGCCAATTCTTAATTATTTAATATGGGCTTCAACCCTGAATATTTAATCAACCAACTGAAATAGACTATTTAATAATTCTCTCTCTGGGCCCTTTATTTTATTTTAGTCCAATAAATAAATCAGAATACATAAATAAAATAAAACCCATCTTAACCAAGACTATTTCCCTAGTCCAAAACCATTAGGACTAAAGGGTTATTCCGAGGACCCAAAACACATTGCCTTCGCTGTTAAAATGACCAAAATAACCCTGCTAAAGAAATAGCTGTATTTTATATTTTACATATTTTCTAATATTACAATAAGAAAATATTGAACCAAGAACAATGTTGCGTAAGCAATGTCTTTGACCTACAGGTGTTTTGACAAATATACCCTTTTACGTAACGCCGTACATTTAGAGAGGAAAAGCGTATTAACATCTCTCTAATTGACATCTACCATCCTTAGACCTCTAGTCCAATGATCCACAGCTTCTTGGAATGTTTTCGCTTTCTAAGGGAGCTACCTTAAAGTAAACATCCAAGTCATGTTCTCTAGGACCCAGGATTATTAGATCATTCGAACAGTCTCAAAGGACGATATAGCATAGAAACTATCTTGTACAAGTCTGTCTTTACTAACTAGTTACACATACCGAACATCAAGTATATATGGGTCTTACGATAAAACATCAACTATAGTATATTAATGTATATGCTTCTAGCTTTGCCAGACCACTAATCTATACTCAAGCTGTAGGGCATAAGTCCATGCTGTAGTTGTAGTAGTCTGAGTTTCTATCATATAGTACTTTTAGAATCCACTACTACAGGTCCAGCTTTATGTATTCGAATACGCTTATATTCTGAAGTGAAAAGACTACTCAATAGCTAAAGGTAAAATATTTCCCACTTGAAATTCATAATATAATAACTTTATCATGATGAGATTACCATTCTCAAGATCTGATTAAGAACAATAATTTATATGTTAATTAACCCATGGTCCATACCTTACTGTGAAAGATCTCCATTCGCATAGATCATTTACTTAAACACAATAGGTCTTTTCAAATGAAATTGCGCATAAATTAAAATGGAAAAATAAAAAAAATTATGAGAATAAAGTTTTTATCAATTTAATTGAAATTACATAAAAAATACAGTCTTAGTGAGCATACATTCCAACAATTTCCCATTTGCACTCTAGACTATATAAGTCCAAAGGTGCCCACTCCTATGGCGTCTAAGTATCTTTTGAAGACTCTCTTAGCTAAAGGATTGGTGAATGGATTAGCTAGATTGCTCTCCGTGGCTATCTATTCTACTATGACTTTTCGTCTCTGAATGAATTCCTAGATCTGGTGGTATTTCATCTCTGTATGCTTCCCATTTTTGTAGTTCCTTAGTGCTTTGGATTGCGAGACTGTGCTTGTGTTGTTGCAATACAACGTAATTAGCTTGTCCATCTATGGCACGACTCCTAATTCTATAAGGAATTTCCAGAGCTAAACTTCTTTCTTGGATGCCCCTGAAGCTATCACATACTCAGCTTTTATAGTTGAGTCAGCAATGCAAGATTTCTTAATACTCCTTCATGAAATAGCTCATCCGGATAAGATGAAGACATATCTACTAGTGGATTTTCTCTCATCCTTATCCACTTAGAAGTCTGAGTTTGTGTATCCTGAAGGAACCAAGTCATCGGTCCTGTAAACTAATATATAATCTCTCGTTCCCTTGAGGTACTTGAGAATATACTTCACAGCTTGCTAATGAACCTCTTCGGGATTTGATTGATATCTGCTGACTAAGCCTAAAGTAAAATAGATATCTGGCCTAATACACAGTATGACATACATGAGACTTCTCATATCAGAAGCGTAGGGAACCTTACTCATCCTGTCTTTTTTTTCTTCTTGAGACTTAAGATAATCTTTTAAAAAAAGAGATAGCTCATGTCTACAAGGGATTAGTGCCTCCTTGTATAAATCCATGCTGAATTTGATCAATATCTTGTCAATGTATGAGGCTTAAGATAAACCTAATATTTTTTACTTTCTATTTTGAAGAAGCTTAATACCGAGAATATAAATGGATTCTCCCAAGTCGTTGGTACTGAATTGATTACATAACTAAACCTTAGTAGATGATAATGTTCCTACCTCATTCTCAATGAGTAGAATGTCATCCACATATAGTACAAGAAAAACCACATTAATACCTTCAAGTTTTCTGTTCACGGATGGTTTATCCTCATTTTGAGTGAAACCATAAGATTTTACAGTCTTATCAAAATGAATGTTCCATACTCTCAATGCCTGCTTAAGTCCATAAATGAATTTCTTAAGCTCACAAACCATATATTCCTAGCCTTTAACAATAAAGCCCTCCGATTGGGAGATATTGAAGTCTTTGCTAAGATGGCCATTCAGAAAGGCCGTCCTAACATCCATTTGCCATATCTCGTAGTTATAATGACATGCGATGATAAAGAGGATACGGATAGACTTAAGTATGGCTATTGGGAAAAAGGTTTTCTCATAAGTAATGTCCTCTTTCTGAGTATATCCTTTCATCATAATCCTAGCTTTGAAGGTTTCCACCTTCCCATTTACACCTCTCTTCCTCTTATATACCCACTTGCACCTAATGGGTTTTATCACTTCAGGTGAAGTTACAAGATCCCGAACCCAATTGAAGTACATAGACTCAATCTCGACTTTCATTACTTCATGTTGTAGATCTGTATCGGCATCAGCAATAGCCTCCTCATATCTACTGGGATCCTATTCCTGATAGTCGGAGACTAGGTCAAAAACCTCTCCAATCCATCTTTCTGGAAACCTAGATTACTTCCTACTAAGACGAAGCTCCCTTTGTACAGGTTCCTGAGACTATGCCTCTTCTAGTTCCATAGGTCAGAAGAAGTTGATTTAGAAGATAACATCTCCTCAAGTTCCAGCCTAGTTGAACCTTTTATGGATGTAATTTGATTATCTTTTAAGTATCTAGTATTAGTACTTACAAGTATTTTCAACTCCTTAGGATAATAAAAGTAATCACCTTTTATTCCTTTTGGATACCTAACAAAGTAGAATGATTTTGACTTTGGTTCTAACTTATCTCCTTTAATCAGTATATAAGCTGGACAACCCTATATCCGAAGATAGTTCAGACTTGGCTTACGCCCAGTCTATATCTCACAGGGCATCCAAAGTACTGTCTTGGAATGTACCAAATTTAGAATATATGTTGCTGTTTCTAGGGTATATCCCTAAAAAGAATTTATAAGAGTAGTATAAGACATCATACTCCAGACCATTTCCATCAACGTCCTCTTCCTTCTCTCAGCCACTCTGTTCTGCTAGGGTGTCGTCAGCACAGGGAGTTGGGATACTATCCCATGATATATTATGTAATCATTGAATTCTCCGAGGAGGTACTCTTCACCACAATCTGATCGTAAAGTTTTGATTAGTTTATCTGTTCGACGCTTCACTTCAGCTTTAAACTCCTTGAACTTGTCAAAAGAGTCAGAGTTGCACCTTATCAGGTAAATGTAACCATACCTTGTACAATCATCCATGAAAGTGTTAAAGTGCTCAAACCCTCTTCTTACAGGTGTAGACAATGGATTATACACATTAGTGCGAACAATGCTCAATATCACCATGGCTTTATCTGTCTTTTGGGTAAAAGACCTTTCGGTCATCTTTTCTATAAGGTAGGATTCACACTAAGGCTAACTTTTCAATCTCAATGAGCCCAAAGACCTCATCATAGATTAATCTTTAATATGACCTAATCTTAGATACCAAATATATGAGTAATTGACATTGGTTTTTCTCTTCTTACTTAAAGGTTCACTTTGAGCGTTGTTTAATTGATTGTAAATAGGATTTATAAAGAATAGGTTTCCATACATATACCTAGTACATACAATTTCTCCATTCCTACTTATAGTAATACCAGAATGGAAAGAAATAGAATAACCATGATTTATTAGTTTTGTAACTGAAATTAAATTCTATCTAAAACTAAGTAGATATAAAATATCCTTTAAAATAACTCTCTTATTCCAATAATAATAAAAAAAAAAAAAATTCTAACTCTCTCACTACTTGGGCCTACACTTATTCTCCATTTCCCATTCGTACTCCATGTTCGCCCTTATAAAGTCTTCTTATCTTCGTAAACCCCTACAAGGAGTTATAGATATGATTAGTGGATCAGCATCAACAATGCAATTGGAAGTTGATCCAACAATTGATATAGAATCTAGATAGTAAACATTACTTGTGGGGTTTTTCTTAGTCTGAAGATATGGACACTCATTTTTCTAGTGTCCCTTCTTCCCACATTTGAAGCACTTGCCTTTGGGCTTGTTAGGCTGGGACTTGGGTTGGGCTGCTGCATTTTCTTTCTTCTTTTTAAACTTTTTAGGCTTGGGCCTAATTCTTGAAAGAAGAAGCCTTAGACTGTGGCTTTATGACTTTTTCTGCCACCTGGAGCTCTTTCATTAACTCTGTTAAACCCATGTTTAATTTATTCATATTGTAATTCAACTTGAAATGAGTAAAAGAGCCCAGCAGAGATTTGAGAACCATATCCATTTGGCTCTTGGGGTCAATCACAACCCCTAAGACTTTCGCTTCCTCGAAATTAGCAATTATAATGAGCATATGCTCCCTCAGTCATCTTGGTGTTAATGATCTTTCTAAGAGCTTCCTGCCTTATAGTTCAACTCTTATCAGCAAATATGGTGGCTAGTGATGTGCTAATATCATAAGCAGTGGCCATATGCTCGTGTTTTGACTAGAGCACATTAGACATGGAGGCAAACATGTAGCAATGAGCTATCTTGTCGGCCTTCTTCCACGCTTTTTCAACCTCTCGCTCTTCCTTGGTAGAACCCTCCCCAATAATAGGGCAAGTTTCATATAGAACATGCTTATACTCCTCAATAGTGGGTATCATATGCAGGTTCCTTTTCCAGTCAATGTAGTTTGGTTCCGTTGGCTTATTCTTACAGAGAATAACGACTAAAGGACTGAAAGAACCTCCATCAACCATTTCTAAAAATTAAAAATAAAAGAAAACTCTCAATTTGTGAAAAATAAAAGATTTGTGCACTTTATCCTCAAATTAATGATGATAATAGTTAAACTTGAAAAACCTTAGGGGGGTGAATAAGGTTTTTGGCAAACTAAAATTTTCAACCAGTTTGATATATAGAATATTAAAGATCTTCAAGTTTCTTGGACCAACTTCATGGCAATAGAGAAAGCTATCCAAGAAAACTTTGAAAAATATCCAGATTCAGACTAAGGTATGAAATACAATGCAGTTAATGTTGTCTGTAGAGAAATGAGACACAGAATGTATAGTGGTTCGATCTACCAAAATCGACATCCAGTACCTTAAGCTCACACTTAAGGATTTTCAACCAGATTTTATTGACTCAACTTAATGAAATCAAACTGCACCAAATACAAGAGAGGATCACCACACTTGGTTTTCCAAAACCTCTCAACTAAACAATCAAATCAAGGTTCACTCCAAATGGGTTTTACACCATAACCTTGTAATATAAAAGAGATTGAACATCAATGGAACAGTAAAAGCTCACTTGTTTGAGCAGATGTGCACCAAGGAAAAAGCACAAACACTTTTACTTTTTAGGCACAATTTGAATTCACTTTGAAGCACTTTGATAAAGGAGATTTTTGTTTTCTATAGAGTAAGAATGTTTCTTAGAAGAATACCACAAAAATCTTATGTCAAATTAAGTTTAGAGGCTTTATATAGAGCCATAAAATGAAGTACCAACGGCTATAATTTTTCTATTAAATTTACTCGTGTTTTGGACTCATGTTTCGGACGACGATGCATCCAAAAAGTAAGTCTAAAATGGTACTTTTTTAGGTAGAAACGATTTGTCAAAGTTTACATTATTTTGGAGGAATATTTTGGATGCAAAATCATCCAAACTACTTAATCCAAAATTCTAAGATTTAAAACTTTGAAATCTTTTTCTTTGTGTTCTTCAAGGTAGAAATCAATTGAATTATAAGGTAAAGAGACATAAGAATTTATAAGAAATACCTTAATAATGATTCATGGTTTAAACATCTTCCACAAGGACTTCTTGGTATTCAATCTCTTAAGCTTGGTCTTTTATTTGATCGCCCATTTTTGGATTCCATTGCTCAAGAATTGCTTAGCAATCTTATTTGTGCGCCTGAGGTCAAACATGTCCTATCACATATAGATCACATAAGTTAGTCCTCATCAATGTATGTCATAAGTCAAAACATAGGAGAATGTCCTTAGGGCTAACAATCTCCCCCCCCTTTTGAGTGATGACAATCTTGATAGGATTGTAATACAAAAATAATAATATGTACAAAATGAATATGTTAGACCGAGAGAATTAAGAATATTTTTCAATGAAGTGTAATTTCTATTTATAGGACTCAAAGAGTGCTTATAAGATTAAGATATAAAATTAAAGCATATATACTCACAGGCATGGCTCAATGAGCCAATAGCCCAACCTACCTCCTTATCCTCCTTCCTTCCGTCAAACAATTATTCCATAAAGAAATAATCGATACAATGATTTTTATAAAGAAGATATAGCAGGTAAGTTATACGATGAGATGCTCCCCCATAATATTTGCATATATGAATATTTGTAAATGCAAGAGAAACTGAAGTCAATTTTGTACGTACAAAATGTACGTCCAAAACATTGGTGAAAGTGAATATGAAACCTTTATGAATGTGAGTTTTGGATGTCCAAAAGGTGTGTGTCCAAAATGGTATGAATTTTTAAAAAAAAACTTTTTGGACAAGATTTTTGGATCAAGAAAATATGAGTCCAAAACTCCCCCTAACATAATGCATGAGATAATGGATTTTTCAAAATTTTGATCTGTCTTGATTTTCTCAAAGAGTTTTGATCATAAAGGAAGCAATCCATCTGACTAAAATTTTTATCAATGAAATTGTCACAAAATCATATCAATAATTTAAAAACATCTTATTAATCTAGTCTCAAAGATACCTTAATTACGAAAAGAGTACTTTTGGACGAAATTCAGTATACCAAATTGGTGTCCAATTTGGATATCAACAAATTGAGATCACAACAGTTCATCCAAAAATATCAAATTAAAGCACAATGTTTTCCTCAAGTAAATTTACTACTCAAGGACTATCAGGCAGACATCAATTAGTTATGCATTATTGACAATTAGGAGCAAAGAGAATAGCATACTATCACATAGATAGATAATCAAATAAATCAGTAGAATAATCACAGTCCAGTCGACAGAGCCAATTGTAATGCTAATAATCAGTAGAATAATCAATTGTAACTCTCACAATTATAAGCAGAATCGTATGCAGAAAACTATCCCAGCATTTCCCAATCATAACTAATCATATCCAGTAACTGTCCCAACATTTTTCTAGTAACTATTCCAATATTTCCCAAGTAAAAACTTCCCAATCATATCCCTTATACAGATACTATCCTAACTAAATCCTATCAGTTTTATGTTTTCTCCTAGTAGAAACTTCCCTATCAAATCCAGTCAATTTTATGTTTTCTCCCCTTTTGTCATCAATCAAAAAGAGGAATAACAGAAAAAAAAGCAGAAGAAATAGAATATATATATATATATATATATATATATATATATATGAAGTATTCATAATTTAAGCAGATAGTCTTGTGCATAAGTAAAGACAGAAAAGTAAATTGTTCATGATAGTAGAGAGAATTGAGGGCAGTCAGGTTAGATGTCAACTGAAGAGTATTATGCCAAACTGGTCTTCTTAAGAAATGTGAATTGTTTTAGTTTTTGATCCTGTACCCTTTCGAGGGTGTTGACCAGCAATCCTGCTGGATTTTCTCTTTACCACAGCATGCTTCTGTCTCTTTTCAGATGAGGCATGTTGTTTAGAGGTGGCAGAAGGTGCTACAGGTTCTTAAATCGGGGACTTTTCCTTGATTTGCACAGTAACAGACACTTCCTCCACTGTAGGCTGTTCTTCTTTAGTCTCTTCCTCAATGACTGGTTCCTCTTCTATTGCCTTTACTTGAGCAGATACTGTAGGTCCAGACACCGGGTCATCTATTTTTGCTTTCTTTTTCCACTGTTGTCAGTCTATTGCCAAGATTTTGAAGTTCTGAACTAAGGCTATCTAGTTTGACAGCCAATGAGTTGATATCATCAAAAATACTTTCAGATAGTCCCTGGTCCTTTTCCTTTCCTTTAGCAGATGATTCTTCTTGATGATCTTCCTCAATTTTTCTTTTTGCCCCAACAAAAGGGAAATCTTTACTTTTATTTTTGTTTTTAACATTCTTTCTTTTTTCTCACATTTATTATCTCGAAGCAACTTCCATTCATTGCCCATTCTCACATATCCCATTCTCTTAAAAGAATTAAAGCTATAAACATTTATTTTTGACGAGACACAGGGAGTCAAATTTAAATCAACATTAAAATATCTGAAGACCTTTGTTAACAGATTTCCAAATGTCAAGGCTTTGCTAGAAGTCTTTCTCCACTGTAGGATCAACTTGGCAGCTAAAAACCTAAAACTAATTTGCCTTCCCTCTGCCAAAGCTAACATAATTATCATCTGCAAAATATTTATGGAGGTCTTATAACCAAAACTCGACACCACCATGGTAGAAACCATATGGTGCAAGATCTTCCCTACTCCATTAAGCCATTTAGTATTTCTTTTACTTGAATTCTCAAAACTTCTTCCTCTAGCAAATATTTCTTCAAATTTCCTTAACTCAAACATTATTGGGAAATATGCCTCTTAGACTAGGTTTCTGATGTAAATATTAAATGTTTTAATAAAAGAATTTATTTTCAAAAATTGTTTGTGAATTTACATTTTATTTGTACACAATTACGTTTGGAAAAGTCCCATTATGTTTAAGTAAGTGGTCCATGTGAATGGTGGTCTTTCACAGTAAGGTATGAATCACGAGTTACTTAATACGTAAACGTTCATTCTTAACTGATTGATGAGAATGGGAATCTCAGCATATTTAGGTTATTATGTTTTGAATTCCAAATGGGGAATGTCTTACCTTTAGCCAGTGAGTAGTCCACTCACTTCATGACATAAGTGTATTTCGAATACGTAGAACATGACCTGTAGTAGTGGTTTCTAAAAGTATTATATGGTAGAAACCTAGACTACTACTGCTACAGCGTGGACTAGTATTCTACGACTTGAGTATGAGTTGGTCGTCTGATGAACCTGGAAGCATGTACTTTGATATGCTATAGTTGAGGTTCTATCATAGGACCAATATACTTGTATGTTGGGTATATGCTACTAGTTAGTTAAGACAGACTTGTACAAGATAGTTTCTATACTATATCGCCCATTGTGGTTGTTTGAATGATCTAAATATCCAAAGCCCTGGGAAACATAACTTGGATTTTGCTTTAGGGTAGCTCCCTTGGAAAGCGCAAACAATCCATGAGGTAATGGAATATTGGATTAGAAGCCTAAGGATGGTAGATGTCATTTAGAGAGGTGTTAGTACATTTCTTCCTCTCTAAATGTATGGCGATATATAGAAGGGTATTTTAGTCATTACATTTGTAGGTCGGAGACTTTGCTAACGCAGTATTGTCTTTGGAGTCAATATTTTCTTATGGTGATATTAGAAAATATTTAAAATGTAAAATACAACTATTTATATGGAAAGGGTATTTTGGTCATTTTAGTAGCTAAGGCGATGCGTCTTTTAGTCTCCAGTATAGACTGTGAGTCTTAATTAAATACAGGCTAAGGAATTGGTCTTAAATTAAATTAAATGGAATTTATATTATTTAGGTAGTTTGATTTAATTATTGGACTAGAATAAAATAAAGGTCCATGGAGAGAGAGAATTAATTAAATTAGTTTGGTGGGTTAATTAATTGTTCAAGGCTTTGGCCCAGTTTGAATAATTAAAGATTGACCTGGGACTAAACTAATATAGGCTTGTTAATTGGACTAGTTTGTTTGGGCTAGAAAATTAATTATTAATTGGATCATTTATTTGATTCTAAGTATAATAATTAATTTAGTCCAAAAGGCTAAACTAAGAGTCTAATAGGCCAATCCAGTTTAACCTAGGGTTTTATTTAGGTTAAATAGGAAAATAGAGAAGTACGTTGTTCTTTGACTACTTCTTCTGTGTGTCTAAAAAGAACGTTGTTTTTCACTGCTTTTTCTCTGGTGAAAAAAAACATGACAGCCCCTTTCTCTCTCTCGAAAATATTCCTTAACCCTATGAGTTGTCCACCAAATAGGATTAGCCAGGTCATATACTGGAAGATTGAGAGATTGACGTTCACATACATTCACAGACGGAATAGGAGGCTTGTAGGAATTGTACCAGAGGTTTCCACCAGTGCACCTATCCCAGTTCCACACATTCCGATCCAGCCAATTCTGAGAACGAGAAAAGAGGTAAAAAAAAATTTTCCCTCGGAGTCCTGCCTAGGCCGTGACTGGCGCCAGCTGAGGCCGCTGAAACTAGCGCCGGTTGTGGCCTGGGTGTTTCTTGTTCTTTGTTTTTCAGTTTTTTCCTTCTGCTGCATACTTTGATTTCCCACTTTAAACCTTTAATCATGTCATTTCCCTCTAGAAATTTATTTAATTCAAAATATTGAACCCCTCCGTCCCTTACTTCATAGATTTTATTTAGCAAACGATGATCAAACTTAATGTCCTTACCTCTACCTTTAGAAATATACCAACGAATCATAAATAGTCCCCCTATCTCTTCAAGACATCCTTTCCTCAGATTGGCATAAAATTCTAAAATAAGTGGGGTATATAATTTTTTATCAACAGATAGTAAACTACCCCAATCAATATGCTCAAATATATCCAACACATTTGAGAGATTCAGAATGGACGATGGATTAACACGATAGCCAGAAATAGCAGTTCTATTTCTAGAAACTCAGTCATTGTAATCAGATTCACTCTTAGAATTAATAAATCGGTGTACCTGGTTTCCGAAACTCACTT
The DNA here is from genome assembly GCA_026120185.1 of Voacanga thouarsii. Lineage (NCBI taxonomy): Eukaryota > Viridiplantae > Streptophyta > Magnoliopsida > Gentianales > Apocynaceae > Voacanga > Voacanga thouarsii. The sequence goes on from JANUWF010001766.1 coordinate 1,029,285, forward strand.
GATCCGGTGAAGACTTCGAAGAATCATAATGTGATGTTGAGAAGTCTGGTTCTGGTGAAACTTCTTTTCCTTTTGCTTCGTTCAATGCTGAACCCTTCTTCTTTGTCTTTGGAGACATTTTTTGTACCTTCTTGGATTTTGGTGTAGATGATTTTGTTTTTACCATTGAGAAGATTTAGGGCCTTTGACTGTCGATTGTTTGGAGAGGAAGAACTCAGAGAGTTTTTGGAAGATGGAGTGTGTCGGTTATAGGGATTTGGAAGAAAGGAGAAACAAAATCCTTTGAATATCTAAAGAGTTGTGATAGAAAGCACATTGAAAAGACAACTTTACTCACAGATTAAGAAAAACTGTGTTGAGAAAAGCGCAAGCCCTTTTTGAAATTAAAAAATTGAAATATGGAAGTGGTTATTTTATAAAGGGAAATATGAAGTATCAAAAAATAATTCTGTTTTAGATTTCAACCAAAACCAAAATAATCATCCAAACGAAACTTTTTCAGGAATGAGTTTTGGAGGTGGGTTTTGGGCTCAAATACTGCGTCCAAAAACTTTGTTGGTGCATTTTGGATATAAACACTACGTCCAAAAATATCGTCTTCACTAAACCTGCAAAATAACTAAAACTTATGCAACCAGGTTAGTTATGTGAATTTTGTAATTCCTAAACCCCTTCTCAAATTGTTGAATCTTTCTTCGGCCAGAGGTTTTGTAAAGATATTTGTAAGTTGTTCATTAGTTGAAATATATTCAACACACACATCGCCTTTACGCACATGATCACGGATTAAATGATGTTTAACTTCTATATGCTTTATCCTAGAATGTTGAATAGGATTATTTTGTTAGATTGATAGCACTTGTATTGTCACATAATATAGGTACGCAATTAAAATTAAGACCAAAATCAAGTAATATATTCTTTATTCACAAAATTTGTGTGCAACAATTGCCGGCTGCTATATATTCGGCCTTAGTTGTGGATAAGGATACACAAGCTAGCTTTTTATTGTGCCATGACACTAAAGAGTGTCCAAGAAATTGACAATGGCCACTTGTGCTTTTTCTTTCCACTTTGCAGCCCATATAGTTTGCATCAGTGTATCCTATAAGATCAAATGTGTTAGTACGAGGATGCCATAAGCCGTAATCATATGTGCCGATTGGATATCGAAGGATGCGTTTTATTGCATATAGGTACGATTCCTTTGGATATTGATTGAAAATGGGCACAAAGACATACTAAAAACATAATGTTAAGCCAGCTAGCAGTAAGATAGAGTAAGCTTTCAATCATACCTCTATACTTCTGTTCATCTACCTTCTTACCCTTTTCATCTTGGTCAAGTTTTATAGAAGTACTCATAGGTGTATAGATTTCTTTGGCCTCATTCATTCCAAACCTTTTGAGCAACTCCTTAGCATACTTAGCTTGATTTATAAATATTCCATCCTTGGTTTGCTTAATTTGCAGCCCGAGGAAAAAGTTTAGTTCTCCTATCATACTCATTTCAAAATTTTGCTACATTGTCTTAGCAAACATCTTGTACAAAGAGTCATTAGTAGCACAAAAAATGATACCATCAACATAGATTTGAATAATTAGTAGATCACCAGATTTTTTAGATTTGATGAACAAGGTGGTAGCAATCAAGCCTCTTGAAAAACCTTTTGAAATCAAGAATCCACTAAGCCTCTCATACCAAGCTCGTGAAGCTTGTTTTAACCCATAAAGAGCCTTAGAAAGTTTGAAAACATGATTTGGAAAATGCTCATGAATAAAACCAGGAGGTTGTTTAACATATACTTTCTCCGAAATAAAATCATTCAGGAATGCACTCTTAACATTCATTTGATAGAGCATGAAATTTTTGAAGGAAGCAAAAGTAAAAAGCATTCTTATAGATTCTAGTCTAGCAACGGGAACAAATGTCTCATCATAATCAATGCTCTCTTCTTGATTGAATTTTTGGGCGACCAATCTAGCTTTATTTCTAATCACAGCTCCATTTTCATCAAGTTTATTTTTAAATACCCACTTGGTACCAATAACTGGACGATCAAGTGGTCTACGAACAAGTTTCTAAACTTGATTTCTTTGAAATTGGTTTAATTCTTCTTACATAGCAATAATCCAAAATTCATCATGCAGTGCTACATCAATACAATTAGATTCTATATTTGAGAGAAGAGCAAAGTTATCTATGAAGTACTATCTAGTTTTAACTCTATAGCTTGGATCACCAATGATTTATTCTTTGGGATGACCTGTGTTGTATTTCCAATCCTTTGGTAATTGATGATCCGTAGAATCTTCAATTTGTTCCTTTCCTTATTCAGCTTGATGTTCTTCAATTTCTTCTTCTTTTGCATGAGTATCTAGCGGTGGAGCTTTGAGGTGGTCTTTTCTTACTTCATTTGAACCTCCTACATCATCATCATCATCTTTCATTGGAGCATAAATGTTAGATTCATGAAACACAACATGTATGGATTCTTCCACACATAGAGTTCTTTTATTGTATACTCTATATGCCTTTTTATTGGAAGAGTATCCAAGAAATATGGCCTCATTGGATTTGCTATCAAAATTTTCAAGATTGTCTCGGTATTAAGGATAAAACATTTGCAACAAACACTTTAAAATAAAAGATTGATGGAATTTTGTCAAACATAAGTTCAAAAGGTGTTTTTCTCGAAAACGGTCTCAGCATAACTTATTTTACTATATAGCAAGCTGTATTAATAGCTTCAACCCAAAAGAATTTTGGAAGGACATTTTCACAAAGTATGGATCTAGCCATTTCTTGCAAAGTTCAAATTTTTCTCTCAATAATACCATTTTGTTGAGGTGTTTTGGCTGCTGAAAAATTGTGAAAGACTTCATTTTCGTTGCAAAAGTGTGTAAATTCATTGTTGCAAAATTCTTTACCATTATCATTTCTAATAGAAATCAGTTTGCATCCAATAGAGTTTTGAACGTATTTGATCAATTTTAAAAATTCAAAAAGGCTTCATCCTTTTGTCCAAGAAATAAAGTCCAAGTAAATCTAGAGAAATCATCAACTAGCACATATACATACTTTTTACCGCCAGGACTAACATTCCTCATTGGTCCAAACAAATCCATATGAATTAATTCAAGAGGTTTTGAGGTTGAAATCATTTTCTTAGATTTAAAGGAAGTTTTAATTTGTCTTTCAAATTGGAATGCATCACAAATTTTGCTTTTATCAAACTTCATTTTGGGCAATCCCCTAACAAGCTCTTTTGAGAACAGTTTGTTTAGCAAATCAAAAGATACATGATCTAATCTTTTATGCCAAAGATAACCATCATTGTCATCTACGGAGAGGCATCTAATACCATGAGCTATAAGGCCATTTAGATAGAATACATACACATTTTCAACACGGTTGGCAACAAAGATTATTTCAAAATTGAGCTATCCATGATAGAATAAGAATCATTTTCAAAAATGACTTGGCAGCCATTATCACATAGTTGGCTAATGCTAAGCATATTATATTTCAAATCATCTATTAGTAATACTTGTTTTATAATGGTTGAGGAACCTTTACCAATGTTACCAATGCCAAGAATATTTCCTTTCTTCTTGTCTCCAAAAGTAACGAATCCTTTATTTGTGGTCTATACATCTTCTAACAAGGCTGCGTCTCTAGTTATGTGTCTTGAACAACCGCTGTCCAAGAACTACTTGGTGAAGCTCATAGAATGTGCCTATACATGAGAAAGATGAGTGATTTTTGGTACCCACACTTTCTTGGGTCTATGGAGGTTAGTAGCATTTCCTTTGATTTTCCAAAAAGTTATTCCATAAGATTCCACTTTTCTTTTAATAAGACATCTTAATGCTATATGTCCCGATTTTTTACAATATGTGCATGCTTTGTGTGTCGTGTAACATGAAACAGCTTTAACAAATCGAGACTTGTGAATTTTGTCCTGATTCTCATGTCTATATCTTAAGCCATTTCGATTTCCAGCTTGATGTTAAGTCCTAAGTAATTTTTCCAGGTTGCTTTTCCCATTTGTGAATTTTTCAATACATGTGGTAAGGTCATTGACTCTATTTTTCATGTCATCAAAAGTGCTAACCATACTTTCAAGAGTTTGAATTCTATCATACAAACTTCTGTTTTCTAGAGATACATACTGTAAAGTAGTCATGATGATATCTTTTTCAATAATAGCACTTATGTGTGACTTAAAAGACATTTTATTCTCTCTTAACAACTTCTTGTTCTCATATAACAAACAATTAATCTTCAATTTCATTTCTCTATTTTTTTAGACAATTTTTTTAATTCATGGAACAGATCAATTAACAACTCATTTGGATCATTATGTTTTTTAGTCATAAATATAAGTGAATTAGACATGAAATTAGTGGTAGTAGAGTTTACCTCGTTTTCCATGGCCATGAAGTATATGTTGGCAGTTTCATTCTCAGAATCTTCCTTTTCAGACTCAGTCCCATTTAGGTCCCAACCCCATCAATCATTTGCCTTTCTTTGCTTTCAACTCCTTCTTTTTATGTATTCTGTCTTCTTTTCCTTTTGCAACTGGACAATCAGCAATGAAGTGTTCAGTGCTTTTACATTCATACCATTGAGGCTTGAACACTGAGGATTGTCCTTTCCTTTTTGTGAACTTCTTTTCTCTTTTGAAGTTTCCTTTATTGAACATTCTTCTGAATTTCTTTGCTATCATTGTCAGATCTTCATTGTCTACTTCCATTTCTTCACTACTGTCAGATTGACTAGTTTTTTCATTCTCTTTTTCAGCTTTTAATGCTATTCTCTTTTTACTTTTATCATCATCATCGGATTCCTGAAACAGTTTGAGTTTCATTTCATGTGTTAGAAGAGAGTCGATCAGCTCTTCGGTTAGTAAGGATTTTAAATCCTTGGATTCTTACACTGCAAAAGCTTTAGGCTGCCAGCTTTTAGATAATGCATCCAGAATTTTTCAGTTTTGTTCCTCAAGGGAATAAACCTTTCTATAGGCTTTGAGACCATTTGTGATATTTGTAAATCTAGTGAACATATCAGTGATGCTTTCATTCGGCTTCATTTTGAATAATTCATAATCATGAATTAGAAGCGCCAATTTTGATTCCTTAACTTAGTTTGTCCCCTCATGGGTGACCTCAAGTAATTTTCATATGTCATGGGCTGAATCACAACCACTAACTCGATTGTATTTAGTCGCATCTAGTGCATAACATAAGATGTTCATAGCCTGGAAATTCAATATCATCTTAGCATTGTCTTCAACATTGAACTTGTCATTTTGTTTAGGCATTTTTACGTTATCAACAAATTTTGACAGAATAAACGGACCTTTTTTTATCAAATTCCACAACTCAAAGTTGATTGAACACACATAGATTTTCATTCTGTTTTTTCAGAATGTGTAGTTGTTTCTATTGAACGAAGGAAGTCGATTTGTTGAAAATCCTTCAACATATGGAAGAGAGGATAAACTTGCCATGAGGATCTTTCCTATAAGGTTGTTAAAACAAGAATATGTAGACCAAGCTCTGATACCAAATGAAAAACCTTAGAAAGGAGGGTGAATAAGGTTTTTGGCAAACAAAAATTTTCAACCAGACTGATATACAGAATATTAAAGATCTTCAAGTTTCATGGACCAACTTCATAGCAACAGAGAATGCTATCCAAAGAAGCTTTGAGAAATATCCAGATTCAGACTAAGGTAAGAAATACAATGCAGTTAATGTTGCATGTAGAGAAATGAGACACAGAATGTATAGTGGTTCGATCTACCAAGATCTACATCCACTATTTTAAGCTCACACATAAGGATTTTCAACCAGATTTCATTTACTTAACTTAATAAAATCAAACTGCACCAAATACAAGAGAGGATCACCACACTTGGTTTTCCAAAATCTCTCAACCAAACAATCAAATCAAGGTTCACCCCAAATGGGTTTTACACCATAACATTGCAACATAAAAGAGATTGAATATCAATGAAACAGTAAAAGCTCACTTGTGTGAGCAGATATGCACCAAGAAAAAAGCACAAACAATTTTATCTTTTAGACACAATTTGAATTCACTTTGAAGTATTTTGATAAAGGGGATTTTTGTTTTCTATAGAGCAAGAGTGTTTCTTAGAAGAATAACACAAAAATCTTGTGTTAAATCAAGTTTAGAGGCTTTATATAGAGTCATAAAGTGAAGTGCCTATTGGAATGTGTGCCATCTTAGACTAGGTTTCTGATATACAAAAATCAAATGTTTTAATAAAAGAATTTATTTAAGAAATCATTTGTGAATTTACTTTTTATTTATGCACATTTTTGTTTGAAAAAGACCCATTGTGTTTAAATAAGTGATCCATGTGAATGGTGGTATTTCACAATAAGGTATGGATTATGGGTTACTTAAACACATAAACATTTGTTCTTAACCGATTGATGAGAATGTGAATCTCATCATGTTTAGGTTATTATGTTATAAATTCCAAATGGGGAATGGCTTACCTTTAGTCAGTGAGTAGTCCACTCACTTCATGACATAAGCGTATTTCGAATACGTAGAACAAGACCTGTAGTAGTGGTTTCTTAAAAGTACTAGATGGTAAAAACCTAAACTACTACTGCTACAGCGTGGACTAGTACTCTATAACTTGAGTATGAGTTGGTGGTCTAACGAAGTTGAAACATATACTTTGATATGCTATAGCTGATGTTCTATCGTAGGGCCAATATACTTGCATGTTGGGTATGTGTAACTAGTAAGTTAAGACAGACTTGTACAAGATAGTTTCTACACTATATCGCCCCTTGTAGTTGTCTGAATGATCTAAATATCCAGGGCCCTGGGAAACATGACTTGGATGTTTACTTTAGCGTAACTCCCTTGGAAAGAGGAAACACTCCAGGAAGTCGTGGATCATTGGACTAGAAGTCTAAGGATGGTAGATGTCATTTAGAGGGGTGTTAGTACACTTCTTCCTCTCTAAATGTATAGCGATGGGTAGAGGGGTATTTTAGTCATTTTACCTGTAGGTCGGAGACTTTGCTAATGCAGCATTGTCCTTGGGGTCAATATTTTCGTATAGTGATATTAAGAAATATTTAAAATGCAAAATACATCTATTTATATAGTAGGGGTATTTTGATCATTTTAATAGCCAATGCGATATGTCTTTTTGGTCCTCGGAATAGCCCATAAGTCCTAATTATTTTTGGGTTGAGAAATTGATCTCAGTTGAGAGGGTTATATTTTATTCAGGAAGTCTAATTTATTATTGACTGGAATAAAATAAATTCAGAGAAATTTATTATCTGGTTTAATTGGTTAATTAATTATTCAGGGCCGAGGTCCAGTTTGAATAATTAACCGGGACTTAAACTAGAGGAAAATAATTAATACTTAATTATTTATTGGGTTATTTATTTAATCAAATCCATGAAATAAATAATTAAAGTTTTATTATTTTTTGGTTCATTTGGGCACATTAATTATTTATTGGGTTATTTTTTTAATCCCAAGAAAAATAATTAATGTTTATTATTTTAGACTTTTCGGGTCCAAGAAAAATAATAAATATTATTTTGGCCTAATAACCTGGACCATAGTATTTTTCCGGACACAGTTCAGCAGAGTTTAGGAAGAAGCCAAATTTTATTTTGTTAATAATATTCGGGTGTTTGAAATATTAAATCTCGAGAATATTATTTTTATCAAAATAATTATTTTTGGTTTCATGACTCTTGGCTTTCTGTGTAAAAAAATAAAATAAAATAAAATAATAAAAATAAAATATCTCTCTCACGGTTGTGTTTCTTGGTTTTCTGTTTACTGGCTTTTGGTTTTGTTTGCATAACATAAGATGCCAAGCCTTGAAAACCAACCGAGAGATGGTGAAAAAAAACTGATCCTCTTCTCAACCCATTTCTGTGTTCACCAACTAGAGGTTAGGCTGTGGAATATTCTGAGAATTGAAATGTCTGGCATTCACTGCATCGGAGAAGAACTACCGGTATCGGAAGCTTCAACCCACGGGGAAGAAAGAGGTTGTTCTTGTGCTTCAATCCATCCTCCTTCAATCTTCAAGGTTCAAGGCACTAAGATGTATGGTTTTAATCCCTCCATGCTGCTTCCATGCTGTGTTCATGATTTTATTTCTCCATTTTTACTCTCGTATGCATGCTCTGCAATCCGATATGCTAAATGGGCACGGATCTGGTGCATCGGGTGCACATGGACCGACAGTTAATTTTTGCATTTTTTTATTTTTTTTCCGTTTCTGTTTTGGGTCCCATACCAGGCGAAGTTAATATTTTTGCAATAGTTTATATTCTTGGAATATATTTGCATGAAAAATATTAGTAAGAGATTTTTGAATTAAATAAGATCATTAATTAATTAATGTGTTTAATTCTATTATTTGGGTATTTAGGTTTAAAAAATAGAAAATCATGAAAACGTTTACTATTTTTTGGCATGCTATTTTTTTTTGTGTATCAATGTGTGCGATTTCTCAAAGACCAAAGTCTTTGGGAATATTTTTGCAAGGAAAACATTTTTCTTTAAAAAATTAAATGGTTATTTTAACTTGAACAAAAATTAATCCTTAGATATTTTCTCAAAGGATTTAATCCTTGACATAGAAAATATATTGGATTTAGATATTTTTATAAGTTAAAATAGAAAGCCATTTTATTTTATTTTGCACAAGAAAATTGTTTTGTTAAATAAACTTGAGACCAAAGTCTCTAGAAAGTTTGAATTGAAATTTTTTTGAAATCATTAAGTTTTAACTTAAATAAAATTAGTCCATGAAAAAATCTCTCAAAGGATATAATTCTTGACATAGAGATTTTAATGGATTTAGATATTTTATTTTTAAGTTAAGGAAAAACTTAATGGAAAATTCAAAAAGATATTTTTCAAGAAAACTTTATTTCAAAAGACTAAGTGGGAGAGGGGTTCCAACGGCCCCACGGCTTTCATCACGATCCTCATTAGAGATCGTGGGTTCCCTCGCGTCACCCTGGGAGTGAACTCATATAGGATGGGGATACCACAAGGATTTAGATCTAATAGAAGGGTGTAATTAATAACCCAGGACACGTTCTATAATCGGCCAGCCCACATTGGAGGTTATAGTGCGAGGAATGTCCATAGGAAATGAGAGAAAACGTCCATTCCCTCGATGGAGTTATCCTCTGGATCATTACCTAGAAGGAAAGTTAATTTGTGGTAATTAATACACTTAGCTTAGGGAACTGTTAATCTTCTAAAGAAGCTATGTTAGTTTTCCTAAGAGCCAAATTAATTTTCACAAACTAAATCATTTCTTTTATTTTTCAATTTTTCAGAAATGGTAGGAGGTTCTTTTAGTCCTTTAGCCGTTATTCTCCGAGAGAATAAGTTAACGGGACCAAACTATGTGAACTAGAAGAGGAACCTGGACATAATACTCACAGCCGAGAAGTATAAGTATGTCCTTTACGAGACCTGCCCTGTGATCGGGGAAGGTTCCACCTCCGAAGAGTGAGAGGTTGAGAAGGCATGGAAGAAGGCTAATGAAGTGGCACATTGCTATATGCTAGCCTCCATGTCTAATGTGCTCCAGTCTAAACACGAGCACATAGCTTTTGTGTATGACATTAGTCAGCCATTAGCCACTATGTTCACAAATAAGAGCCGGCCCGCAAGGTAGAAGGCTCTTCGGACTATAATAAACACTAAGATGGCTGATGGAGCATCAGTTAGAGAGCATATGCTCAAGATGATTGTTGCTTTCGAGGAGGCAGAAATCTTAGGAGCTATCATTAACCTTGAGAGCCAAGTGGACATGGTTCTTGAATCTCTACAGGGTTTCTTTACTCAGTTCAAATTGAATTACAATATGAATAAGTTAAATATGAGTTTGACTGAGTTGATGAAGGAACTCCGATGGCAGAGAAGGTCATGAAGCCACAATCGAAGGCCATGATTGCTAAGGCTTCTTCCTCAAGAACTGGGTCCAACCTTAGAAAGTTCAAAAGGAAGAAGGAAAACGCAGCAACCCAGCCCAAGACCCTGCCCAAAGACAATTTAAAGGGCAAGTGCTTCAAATGTGGGAAGAAGGGACTTTGGAAAAATGATTGTCCAGATTTTCAAGCCAAGAAAAATCCCACTGGTAATGTTTTCTATCTAGAATCTATATCAATGGTTAGATCAACTTCCACTTGAATTATTGATTCAGGAACTACTGATCATATCTGTAACTCTTTGCAGGGGTTTAGAAAGATTAGAAGACTCAAGAAGGGCGAACATGGGCTATGTGTGGGAAATGGAGCATAATTCTGGGCCCTTGTAGTGGGAGAGCTGGATCTTATTTTTTTTATTGTAATAAAAAAATGGTTTTAATAGATATTTTATATGTACTTAGTTTTTGTCAGAATTTAATTTCAGTTATAAAACTAATAAATTAAGGATATTCTGTATCTTTCCATTCTGGTATTTCTATCAATAGAGATAGAGAAATTTTATGTATTGGGTACATGTATGGAAATCTATTCTATTTAAATCCTATTAACAATCAATCAAATAACGCTCAATCTGAACCTTTAACTAAGAAGAGAAAGACCAATGTCAATGACTCATATCTTTGTCATCTAAGGTTGGGTCATATAAACTCAACTAGGATTCAGAGGCTAATCCATGATGGGCCTTTGGGCTCATTGAGATTGGAAAATTGGCCTTAGTGTGAATCCTGCCTGATGGGAAAGATGACCAAATGGTCTTTTGCCCCAAAGGCAGATAGGGCCAAGGAGGTATTGAGTTTTGTTCATACTGATGTGTGTGGTCCATTGTTTACACCAGCAAGAGGAGGTTTTTAGTACTTCATCACTTTCATGAATAATTGTACAAGGTTTGGTTATATTTACTGATGAGGTACAAGTCTGATTCTTTTGATAAGTTCAAGGAGTTTAAGGCTGAAGTAGAGTGTCGGACAGGTAAATTAATCAAGACCTTATGATCAGAATGTGGTGGAGAGTACCTTCTAGGTGAATTCAAGGACTACATGGTACATCATGGGATAGTATCCCAGCTCTCTGCGTTGGGGACACCCCAGCAGAACGGAGTAGCTAAGAGAAGGAACAAGATATTGATGAAAATGGTCTGAAGTATGACGACTCATGCTACTCTTCCAATGTCTTTCTGGGGATATGCCCTGGAAACAGCGGCATACATTCTGAACTTGGTGCCTTCCAAGTCAGTACCTAGGACTCCCTATGAGACGTGGACTGGGCGTAAGCTAAGTCTGAATCATCTCAGGATATGGGGTTGTCCAGCTTATGTACTGATCAAGGGAGATAAGTTGAAACCAAGATCAGAAGTATGCTATTTTGTTGGGTATCTAAAAGGAACAAAGGTTGGTTAGTTTTATCATCCTAAGGAGCAGAAGGTACTGATTAGAACCAATGCTAGATACTTAGAGGATGATCAAAGTACTTCCATGAAAGGTTTAACTAGGTTGGAACTCGAGAAGAAGTTATCTTCGAAAGCAACTTCTTCTGACCCGATTGTGGAGCAAGAAGAGGCACAGCCTCAAGAGCCTGTACAAATGGTGCCTCATCGTAGTGGGAGAGTGTCTAGGGTTCTGGACAGATGGTATAAAGAAGCTTTTGAGCTGATCTTTGACCATCAGGAACAAGACCCTACTAGATACGAGGAGGCTATTTCTAATGCCGATGCAAATCTATGGCATGCAGCAATGAAAGCTGAGATTGAGTCTATGTACTTCAATTAGGTTTAGGATCCTGTAGCTTCACCTGAAAGGATAAAACCCATTGGGTGTGAGTGGGTGTACAAGAGAAAGATGGGAGCAGATGGGAAGGTGAAAATCTTCAAAGCTAGGCTTGTGGAGAAAGGGTATACTCAGAAAGAAGGGATCGATTATGAGGAAACCTTTTCCCCGGTGGCCATGCTTAAGTCCATCCGTATCCTCCTTGCCATTGCATGTTTTATGACTATGAGATATGACAAATGGATGTCAAGACGGCATTTTTAAATGGCCATCTTAGCAAAGACATCTATATGTCCCAACCAGAAGGTTTTATTGTTGAAGGTCAAGAATATATGGTTTGCAAGCTTAAGAAGTCCATTTATGGACTTAAGCAGGAATCAAGAGTATGGAACATTCGTTTTGATGAGAATGTAAAGTCTTACGGTTTCATTCAAAATGAGGATGAACCATGCATGTACAAGAAATTTGAGGGGTTTAATGTGGTTTTTCTTATTTTGTATATGGAGGACATTCTACTCATTGGAAATGATGTAGGGTCATTGTCATCTATAAAGGTTTGGCTGTTTAGTCAATTCAGCATGAAAGACTTGGGAGAAGCCAGTTATATTCGCGGCATTCAACTTCTTAGAAATAGGAAGTAGAGAATGTTAGGATTATCCCAGGCCACATATATTGACAAGATACTGGCCAAGTTCAGCATGGACTCATACAAGGGAACTCTAATCCCTTGCAGACATGGGTTGTCATTTTCTTCAAGGGACTGTCTTAAGTCTTAAGAAGAAAAGGACAGAATGAGTAGGATTCCCTACGCTTCAGCTGTGGGAAGTCTCATGTACACCATGCTGTGTACTATGCCAGATATCTGCTCTGCCATAGGCTTAGTTAGCAGATATCAGTCAAACCCTGGGGAGGTTCATTGGCAAGCTGTAAAGCATATTCTAAAGTACCTCAAAGGAACCTCGGAACCACAAGAAGGGGAAGCACATCGAGAGGTAGTACCACCTGATCTGGGATTCTATCTAGAGACGGGAAGTCATGGTGGTACAGATTACCTCTGAGAACAATCTAGTAGATCCATGCACTAAGCCTTTGGCTGAGAGTGTCTTCAAGAGACACTTAGATGCCATAGGGGTGGGCACCTATGGACTTACCTAGTCTTAGAGTGCAAGTGGGAGATTGTTGGAATATGTGCCATCTTAGATTAGGTTTGTAATATACAAAAAATCGAATGTTTTAATAAAAGAATTTATTTAAGAAATTGTTTGTGAATTTACTTTTTATTTGTGCACATTTTTGTTTGGAAAAGACCCATTGTGTTTAAATAAGTGATCCATGTGAATGGTGGTCTTTCACACTAAGGTATCGATCATGGGTTATTTAAACATATAAACATTTGTTCTTAACTGATTGATGAGAATGGGAATCTCATAATGTTTAGGTTATTATGTTATAAATTCCAAATGGAGAATGGCTTACCTTTAGCCAGTGAGTAGTCCACTCACTTCATGACATAAACGTATTTCGAATACGTAGAACATGACCTATAGTAGTGGTTTCTTAAAAGTACTATACGGTAGAAACCTAGACTACTACCGCTACAGCGTGGACTAGTACTTTATAACTTGAGTATGAGTCGGTGGTCTGATGAAACTAGAAGCATATACTTTGATATGCTATAGTTGAGGTTCTATTGTAGGGCCAATATACTTGCATGTTGGGTATGTGTAACTAGTAAGTTAAGACAGACTTGTACAAGATAGTTTCTACACTATATCGCCCCTTGTAGTTGTCTGAATGATCTAAATATCCAGGGCCCTGGGAAACATGATTTGGATGTTTGCTTTAGGGTAGCTCCCTTGAAAGCGGAAATACTCCAGGAAGTCGTGGATCATTGGACTAGAAGTCTAAGGATGGTTGATGTCATTTAGAGGGGTGTTAGTACACTTCTTACTCTCTAAATGTACGACGATGTGTAGAGAGGTATTTTAGTCATTTTATGTGTAGGTCGAAGACTTTGCTAATACAGCATTGTCCTTGGGGTCAATATTTTCTTATAGTGATATTAGAAAATATTTAAAATGCAAAATACATCTATTTATATAGTAGGGATATTTTGGTCATTTTAGTAGTCAAGGCGATGTGTCTTTTTTGTCCTCGGAATAGTCCGTAAGTCCTAATTATTTTTAGGTTGAGAAATTGATCTTAGTTGAGAGGGTTATATTTTATTTAGGAAGTCTAATTTATTATTAGACTGGAATAAAATAAATTCAGAGAAATTTATTATCTGGTTTAATTGGTTAATTAATTATTCAGGGCCGAGGTCCAGTTTGAATAATTAACCGGGACTTAAACTAGAGGAAAATAATTAATACTTAATTATTTATTGGGTTATTTATTTAATCAAATCCATGAAATAAATAATTAAAGTTTTATTATTTTTTGGTTCATTTGGGCACATTAATTATTTATTGGGTTATTTTTTTAATCCCAAGAAAAATAATTAATGTTTATTATTTTGGACTTTTCGGGTCCAAGAAAAATAATAAATATTATTTTGGCCTAATAGCCTGGACCATACAATTTTTCCGGATACAGGTCAGCAGAGTTTAGGAAGAAGCCAAATTTTATTTTGTTAATAATATTCGGGTGTTTGAAATATTAAATCCCGAGAATATTATTTTTATCAAAATAATTATTTTTGGTTTCATGACTCTTGGCTTTCTGTGTAAAAATAAAAAATAAAATAAAATAATAAAAATAAAATCTCTCTCTCACGGTTGTGTTTCTTGGTTTTCTGTTTACTGGCTTTTGGTTTTGTTTGCATAACATAAGATGCCAAGCCTTGAAAACCAACCGAGAGATGGTGAAAAAAAACTGATCCTCTTCTTAACCCATTTCTGTGTTCACCAACTAGAGGTTAGGTTGTGGAATATTCTGAGAATTGAAAAGCCTGGCATTCACTGCACCGGAGAAGAACTTCCGGTATCGGAAGCTTCAACCCACGGGGAAGAATGAGGCTGTTCTTGTGCTTCAATCCATCCTACTTCAATCTTCAAGGTTTAAGGCACCAAGAGGTATGGTTTTAATCCCTCCATGCTGCTGACATGTTGTGTTCATGATTTTATTTCTCCATTTTTACTCCTGTATGCATGCTCTGCGATCCGCTGCGCCAAATGGGAATGGATCCGGTGCATCGGGTGCACGTTGACCGGCAGTTAATTTTTGCATTTTTTTTGCATGCTCTGCAATCCGCTGCACCAAACGTGCATGGATCCTATATCCAAAATGGCACTTCTTTAGGTGGAAATGATTTGTCATAGTTTACAGGATTTTGGACGAAATTTTTGGATGCAGAATCATTCAAACTACTCAATTCAAAAATTTGAGATTGAAAACTTTGAAATCTTTTCTTTGTGTGCTTCCAATCAATTGAATCATAAGGTAAAGAGACATAGGAATTTACAAGAAATACGTTAATAATGATTCCTAGTCTAAATATCTTTCCAAAGGACTTCTTGGTATGCAATCTCTTAAGCTTGGTCTTTTACTTGATCACCCATTCTTAGATTCCATTGCTTAAGAATTGCTTAGCAATCTTATTTGCACACCTGAGGTAAAAAATGTCCTATCACATATAGATCACACAAGTTAGCCCTGATCCATGTTTGTCATAAGTCAAAATATAGGAGAATGCCCTTAGGGCTAACAAACCTTATCACAATTATTTTCAATATGATCGGTTTGGCTCTTAGGAAAGTTGACATAGCTTCTTAGGAAGATTAACAGTTTGTTAAGCTAAGTGTGTTGATCACCACTAATTAACTACCCTTCTAGGTAATGATCCAGAAGATAATTTCATCGAGGGGATGATCGTTTCTTCTCATTTCCTATGGGCAATTCTTGTACTATGACCTCTAACGTGGGCTGACCAATCACAATACGTGTTTCGAGCATCAATTGTATAACACCTCGCTGCCTAGGCCCGCCAGGGCCCGGGATGTCGACTCGTCCAAAGGACAAGGGGTCTTTATAACTAGGTCACACAAATAAAATAGCGGAATAAAAAAAATAATACTTGAACTTAAAATATATTACATCCCAAAAATAAGTCCAAGAATAAATCCAAGAATACAAAAAATAAATCCATAATAAAATTTATCCACTCTCATCTCCCCAAAACATTTCACAAAATAAATTATCAGAAAATCTTCCAAAGCAGGCACTATCTAGCTACTCATCCCCATAGCAGGATCAACCTGAAATCATGGTAAAAATAGTGGTGAGATAGAAATCTCAGTAAGTCTGTGTGTGCTTAAGTGTCGGGAGAAAACAGTTCGTGAATGCAAAGTATAAAATTCTTTATAAGAGATCACTGGCAAGCAATAAACATTAGTCAAAAGAAAGAGTGGTGTTTTGGCTTTTCCAACCATAAAAAATCAATAATATCAACCACTCAAAAGAAATGATCATGGGGTTACCACACGTTGGGCCCCATAACCGCATGGTCAACATGCTACACTTTGTGCATACCGCCGGTCAGAATCTCACACTTTGTGCAGACTGACAAAAGTAGGTGATCGACCTACAAGACAAGATACTCCTTCTTCTCTATTCCCAAACAACAACCGGGTGTCCATTTCGACAACACACAGTCACTTGACTGGAAAAGAACATTGCTAGCTTAGACCGGCACGACCGACTGGACTGACGTCCTATCTAGGAAGGACTCACCCCTCAGAGGTGGCTAACTACTGAGAGACTTACCCTAACCCCTCAAGGACTAGCCCTAGTAGTCCACCCTTATTGAGTACTCAATGACATTTCCCACTTGGGATAAAATGAACAAAACATTGTTCCACATGAAAATGGCAATTAAGGGTTCCTAAAGTCTTTGTCAAAATCAGTTTTGGAAAGAGTTTTAAGATTGAGTAAATCTACTTATTAATTTTCAAATAAATTGTTTGTCTGAAATAGGGAATAAGTTAATCCTCAATTGCCCTTGCAAAACTGAGTGTCGATGCACTATACATTTAGCTAGCCATAATAAACATGTTTCATCAATTAAGTTTTATGCAGGAGCTTACCTGATTCTTGCTCACAATATAAGGTCTCCAACAACTGACCTAACCCCGCATGGGTAATTACAAACCACAATCAAACTCAAGCCAAAATACATTTTCTCAATTTAAAACAACTCAATTCACTACTACCATGATCCTAGTGTCCTAAGCTTTAAGGTTAAACAATAAATAAATAGGTTTATAAGCTAAGCCTAATTTGATATTTAAAATAATTAATGTTTTGAGAAACAAGTACTAATAAGTTGATGGTTTAAATCTTGCTAAGAAAAATTTAGAGTTTACTTGATAAAGGGTCCTATGTGGCATTAGGTAAAATAATGATTTATTAATAATTTAGTTGTTAGAAAATAATTGATAACTAAAATTAGTTGAAAATAAATTTAATGAGTCTTGCTTGAAAAATAATAAATAAATTTTCAATGGATTTTGATTAAAAGATAATAATTAAATTTTTAGTAATAAATATTTTACTAATTATGGTTATTTCCATGAAAGGCTTTAGTTGATTTCATTATTTTATATAACACACACACACACACACACACACACACACACACACACACACACACACACACACACACACATTCTAGCAAAAGCTATTATTTATTTGACTAAAATATCCTTATTATATATAATAATCCAGATCTACCCCTCCTAGGGTTTTTCAAAATTTCTAGCAAAATCATATTATGAAATATTTTATTCATGAAATAAAAATTAGCTTAGGGATAGCTAGGTCATGAACATAGTTCTATTGCTAACCATAATCATGAACATTTACAACCCTTCAATTCATCAAATCATCCAAATCATGCATATAAGTATAGATCTAAATTTACTAAGGCATGATCTAGCCTTTACTAGCACAAATATAACCATGGCTTTAATAATCACACAAGAATATAAATCATATTAATCATAGATGACATAATCTCTAGCATACTTAATCATGGAGACATGCATTAAACCTCAAAACATCATACAATCAGCCAAGATAATCCCTTCATGCATAAATCCCATCTCCACCATATTCATACATATATTCATGCTTTACTCTCAACTCATCACAACAATATATACTCAAACCCCATTCATGATTCGACTTCAATCAACATCATCCTAAAGACATGAATCTAGAATTTAAAAGAAGGGTTAAAGACTTACTCGATTGATGAAAACTTTGAAGGAGTTTCGAATGAATCTCAACTCCTAGATGACTAGATCTGTCCAAGGAAGATGGAGAAAGCATGGTCATTGGAGAAGAAGCCATTCGACCAAGAGAGAGTGAGGTTCGGCCGAGAGAGAGAGAGAGAGAGAGAGAGAGAGAGAGAGAGAGAGAGAGAGAGAGAGAGAGAGAGAGACCACTGGCATGTTTATTCATATATATATTCATTAGAAAAGATGAAGTTGTTAGAACAACCCTACCTTGAAGGTGTTCTTGAGCCTTCACAAAACATCTAGTTTTTTATCCAAAAGAGCAAGTTGGATTTGAGAGTTTGATGTTAAAATGGTGTGGATGGACTCACAGCAGTGAATAGATAAAATCTAGAATTTTCTAGAAGAAGTTTGGAGTGATTTGGAGAAGTATTAGACAAAAGAAAGGAGTAGGTGTTCTTGGTGTTCTATGTGTGTTTGAAGGTTGAAGAGAATAGAGGAACTTTGGTTAATGCTGGCCGAAATTCTGAGGGAGAGAGTGACCGAATCATTTTGAGAGGTTTTGGAAGATGATTTTTCTGGTTTGAAAGGAAAAGGAAAGGCTAGTTGTTGAAATCCTTGAAGAATATTTTTGGGAAGTAAATTTGGAAACTAAATATTCAAGAGTATCTTTGATTATTGGAGAGCTTTTGGAATGCTGCCATGGCCGAATTTTTGAGCAGTGTTTCTATTGGATGAATGCTGGTTGAGGGAGGCTAAGGGTGGCCGAAAATAATGTGTGTAATGGTGAAGGGAAGGTCTGGTTGGTTGATGTATATTTTATGGAAAGTTGTTAAATCATGGTGGCTGGAATTTTGGTATCCAAATCAAGGCATGATTGCAGAATTTTTTCGGAAATCTTTTAGGCATCCAAGACTGGATTTTCGTGCAGAAGCTTGGGGAGAACAATGGAGTTCAGTTATTGGAGGTTTAAGGGTGGTTTGTGCAGAAGAAGGATGGAGTTTCGACTAGGGCTGAATTAAGAAACAAGGCAGGAAAATTTCTGCACAGGATTTTCGCTATTGCTGGAATTTTTCTGGGCAGTTTCGGCTGCCATTTTCAACCAAGTTGCAGGGAGTTTGAAGGAGATTTCAGAGGTCTTTCAAGGCTGGTTTCTAGCCTTCTTTATGGAGGAAAAACTTGGCTAAGATGCTGAACAAAAACTGAAAGAAAACAGCTTGGTTTCGGACCTCCAAAGCTGTGAAATTGCCTAGGAATTTTCCTGGTTTTGCACAGATTTTGTGCAGTCCGAAAATGGCCAGAAATATTTAGGTTTCAAGCTGATCAAAAGGGCCATTTTTTGACAGCATTTGGGGGGGAATAATGGCTAAGAATTTCGACACCTTGAAGGCACACAAAGCTGGGAAAATTTTAGTTCCATGCATGAAGGAAAATGATGCTAGCTAGAGTGAAGTTTTTAGAAAGTTCACCAAAGAATTTAATTCACTTGAAATCCTTTCCCCCTCTTCCATGATTTCGGTCCTTAAGATGTCTTTTACTAAGACATTTTGAACCTACAAAGCCACAGCACATTGCTGAAATTTTTCTAGAATAAAATTGGCTTGAACAATTTGAACAAGCTAATGAATTGAGAAATAGGAAAAATTAAGAATCAAGAGGAAATGAATTCCCCTTAGGAATTTTATGCAGGGCAAAAGAGTAGGATGAGAATACTCCTATCATGTCTCTATTAGGACAACATTTCTACCCTACTCCAAGCACATAAGGCCGAAAATAATACTTCCCAAGCAAAAATAAATTTTAACCAAGCTAAAGCTCCTATGATGGAATTTGAACCCAAGACCTCAAGAATTAATTCTAAGGCTCTAACCACTACACCACAACAACTCTTGTTCTTGTTTTCTCTAAAAAAAAAAACATTTTCCTATTCGATCCTCAAGCTATCACCCTTTTTCCACCTCAAGCAAAAATTATCATTTTGCCCTTCTCACTCAATAGTTATAATCAAGCCCTCTAGACTATAAAATACAAATTCAATGCACATAAAATCATATAGAAATATATTTAAACATACAATAAAATATGATATGCATCCCAACCCCCTTACTCTAAGGTTGGTTTTGACTGTGGTTTCACAAATTGTGTCCATCCATTAAGTTTAGATTCTTGTGGAATCCCCATCCTATACAGGCTTACTTCCAGGGTGATGTGAGGAGATTCACGATTTCTAATAAGGACTGTGATAGAAGCTGTGGGGCCGTTAGAACCCCTTTCCCACTTAGTCTTTTTAAAATAAGGGTTTTCAAGAAAATGTCATTTTGAAAATATCCCATTAAGTATCCCTTAACTCTTGTAAAATATCTAAACTAAATCGCTATATCAAGGTAAAATCCTTTAAGAGATTTTCTATGGATTAAATTTACCTAGTTTAGAACTTAATGATTTCAAAAATTCCTTTTAAAACCTTTAAGAGATTTTGGTCTCAAGTTTTATTTGACAAAAACAATTTTCTTGTGAAATAAATTAAAATGGTTGTTCCTTTTAACTCACAAAAATATCTAAATCCAAAATATTATTTTTGTCAAGGATAAAATCCTTTAAGAGAATAACCAAGGATTAATTTTTGCCTTTAAGTTTAAATAAACATTTAGTTAAAGAAAAAATGTATTTCCTTGTCAAAAATTCCCAAAGACTTTAGTTTTTGAGAAAATGTGCATATAGGTTGCTAAAAAAAAAAATAGCATATTAGAAAATTGTAAACGTTTTCATGCTTTTGTATTCTTTTAACCTAAGTATCCAAGTAAAGAATTAAACACATTAATTAATTAATTGTCTTGTTTAATCCTAAATCTCTTACTACTATTTTTCATGCAAAATATTTCAAGAATATTAGATATGCAAAAAATAATAACTTCACCTGGTATGAGACCCAAAACGAAAAAGACAAATGCAAGAAAATTACATGGAAAAATAATTAAAAATTTCCCTGGTCTTCATGCCCTCACCACACCAGATGATCTGACGACTCGTGGACCTACCTGACCTGGCCTGCAGCCCACTCCAAAATGGAACAATTCGCGTAAGGCTACAGCTTCAGGCAAAAATGGCCTAAAGTCGTGGCCGACTTCATGGTATCTAGGCCCGACTTCTCCTTTTTTCTCCATTTTTTTCTATGATCTTCTTCTAGTTTTTCCTAGCGACACTTATAGATACTTTACGTTCACATATTTCAATCAAGAAATCAAGCAAAACAAAAATACAACAAGCGACTATACCTTTTAATCACTGGGCTTACATGGTTGATCTAAGAAAACTAGTAAATATCGAGGTCCTATGTCTCGACGGTAAGACTGATAGAGAACTCTACCCATACCAGAAACATGAAGGATCTCATAGTGCATATAAACCAAATCTTGCCAGTTTTACTTAACTAACGTGCTTCCTATGGTTGCCATTAAACTGACATGCTTTGATACTAATTGAAGGTTATATCAACAACTATACATGCAGAAGTAGTAAAAAAATGTAGCAGCGGAGCAGCTAATACCTTTGCATTTTCTAAATATTGGTCACTTTAATTGTGTTGGGTGATCCGATGATGAAGGATGATCAACTGTAGGAGTTTGTATCATGGTTATTAGTGACAATCTTGCTAATCTCCTACTCTTTCTTGTTTGCATGAACGCCAAAAACTCTTGGCTCTCAGAATATTCCTTAGCCTAAATACCGTCGGTGAAAGTTATTTGGACTAATAGGAAATGGATCTAATTGTTTTTCTCGACTAACTACAACAAAGTAGTATCAATAAAAATAGATTTTGGGTTTTCTGTTAATGAAGAGGATTAGCAGAGCACGAGAGAAAAAAATTTCTAACCCACTAGTTTACCAACTCTGAACAACTTAGAAGACACACTCAATCTCCACCCGAGATATCCGTGATAAGCTTATCACTTGGAGTTCAAGTTTCTATCAACTTCTGCATCCGTACAGCCCTAGTAAAGCTGGGCTTGGGTTTGCCTTCTAATCTACGGTCCAAGCTATTTGGGCCAAATAACTAAAACAATTATTTAATCTAGTATTTAAATATAAACCTATAAATAATTAATTCTTAGCCCAAAAGAACCATAAAAACTATCAAACCTTTTAACTAATTCTAAATTATTTAATATGGACTTTAACCCTAAATAATTAATTAACAAACTGAAATAGGCTATTTAATAATTCTCTCCTTGGGCCTTTTATTTTATTCTAACCCAATAAATAAACTAGCTACTAAAATAAAACAAAACTCATCTTAACCAAGAGCATTTCCCTAGTCGAAAACCATTAGGACTTACGGGCTTTTCAGAGGACCAAAAGACGCATCGCTTTGGCTATAAAAATGACCAAAATACCCTTGCTATAGAAATAAATGTATTTTATATTTTAAATATTTTCTAACATCACCATAGAAAAATATTAACCCCAAGGACAATGCTGCATAAGTAATGTCTTCAACATATAGGTATTATGACAAATATACCCTTCTACGTAACACTGTACATTTAGAGAGGAAGGGCGGACTAACACCTCTCTAAATGACATCTACTATTCTTAGACCTCTAGTCTAATGATCCATGACTTCCTGGAGTGTTTTTGCTTTCCAAAAGAGCTATCCTAAAGTAAACATCCAAGTTATATTCCCCAGTGCCTTAGATTATTAGATCATTTGAACAGTCTCAAGGAGTGATATAGCATAGAAACTATATTATATAAGTCTATCTTGACTAACTAGTTATATATACCCAACATACAAGTATATTTGTAAAACCTCACTAAAAGCCAACCCTAGAATAAGGGGGTCGGGATGCATATCATATTATTTTGCATGAATATATATGTTTTGAATGATTTTATGTACTTTAGAATTATGATTTATATTCTAAAAGGTTTAGTTATACTTATTGAGTAGGAGGGGTAAAATGGTAATTTTGCTTGAAGTCAAAATAGGAAGATAGCTTGAGGATTGAATAGGAAGAATATTTGAGAGAGAAAATAAGAACAAGAGTTGTTGTGGCTTAGTGGTTAATCTATAAGGTCATGAGTTCAAATCCCATCATTTAAGTTTTATTGTGATTATTTTAATTTAAGGTTGGATTTTCGTCTCTTCAATTCCATAAGTAAAAATAAGAGTGTTGCCCTAAGGGAGACATGAAAGGAATATCCTAATCCTATTCTTACGTCCTAAAAAGAATTCTTGAGGGATTCATGTCCTTTTATTCCCTAGCTTACCCTAAACTCTTTACCAATTAAATTTGTTCAAAATTTATCCAAATCTATATTTTTAATTCTTGAAAATTCAGCAAGGATTGTTGGCCTTTGAAATTTCGAAAATGATTCTTAGAGGTTGGAGATTGGACTAAAAATAGGGAAGGAGTTAAGGAAGGTTTCCAAGAGAAATTAATCTCCATGGTTGAGCCTTCAAACTTCACTCCATAGTGTTCATATCCTCCATGAAAAGAATCTGAAATTTTTCCAGATTCTTGAGCAGCATAGTCTTCGAAAATCTTAGCCATCTTCCTTATTCAATTGCTGCCAGAAAAATGGCCCATTTATTCAGCTTTAAGACTGAAATTCTTTTGTAAAAATCAAACTGCACAAAGCTGTGCAAACCAGAGAAAAATTCTGGACAGTTTCGATGTATGGCAGCCGGAAATCAAAGCTATTTCTACCACCTTCAAACTAGTAAATTACGTCTACTTTTCCTCCATAAAGAAGGCTGGGAACCAGCCTGAAAGGGCCCTTAAACACCTCTCAAAACCCTCTGTAAATCGGCTGGAATATTACCAAAAAAAAAAAAAAAAAACTGCACAGAAAATTATGTAACCATTCGAACCACAACAAAAAAAGTTTCATCCTTGTTCTCTTCAAGCCTTATCCGAAAACCACCCTCAAATCTCTGTAAGTTAATCCTTGTTCAGCCATTAACTGAACACCATTTCCCCCCTCCACTTACCTTGCACAACCAGACCCCATAGCCACCCCTCAAATTTCTCCTACAATCATTCCAATCAAACTTCCATTTGAAGTTAAAAAATTCCAGCATTTGCCCCATGAAAACACCCTTGGATTAGGCCTCATAACCAGAGATTCTTCTGCCATTAAACTCAGGAATTTGGCCAGTCTTATAGCTCCCTCAACTCTCATTCATTTCAGCAAATCTTAGCAAACCAGTCGGCCATTTGCAGCTCCAAGAAACCCCCCTCAATCAAACACCATTAACATATCTTCCCCCTCAAAACACTCCTTAAATTTCTCCATTTGAATTTCAAACAACCAAAATTTTCTCTTCCTCCCTAAAATGAAAACCAAATCCCTGAACTCTCTCAATCTTTCGACCAACCCTCTTCAGAAAATTCATCCAACATTCACCTCTAATCCTCTCCATTTTCACCAAGAACACCATGAACACACACTACCTTTCTTCAAGCCAAAGATCACTCTAAACACCTCCAATCCCTCTCAAAAACTCCAGAACATGCCTACATGCCCCCTAGAGTCCATTTCTGGAATTCATAACATCAAATATTGAAAACAAAAATTTGCAATCGGATCAAAACTAGATTTTTCTTTGAAGTCTCAAGAATATCATCAAGGTAACCAAGAACAACTTTTGTTCATCTTCTTCCCTTCAACCCTTAACATGTTATACTAATGCTCTCTCTCTCTCTCTCTCTCTCTCTCTCTCTCTCTCTCTCTCTCTCTCTCTCTCTCTCTCAGCTGAAATGGTTACTACAACCATGGGTATTTTCTTTCTCCTCTCTTGGACAATTCAAGACCCTTAAGCGCGTGGGCCTTCTTAAATCTTCATCGAGATAATCATCCACCAAGTATTTCTCCTTAACCTTCTTTTTAATTCCAAATTCATGTCTCTTGGATGTTGTCAGAGAGAATAGAATATGATTGGGGATTGAGTATATGCATATGTATGAAGGGGTTGAGATTGGAGCATGAGAATGATTGATCATGGTTATGAAATTCTTTGAGAATCGATGTATGTTCATCATGTCTTAAGTGAGTATGAGTGTTTAAGCATGCTAGATGTTATGTCACCTTTGGTGAATAGGATTTTTATGTTCTTATTTTTATTGACGCCGTGAGTATGATTATGTTTAGTAGGGATTTGGTCATGTGATAGTAGGTATGGATTTAAGTCTTTGTTCTTGAATAGAATAGTTTGTTGATTGATGTTGGAGTATATGCTCATGAATCTTGTTAGCAATAGGAAAATTATGATCATGACCTTGTTGATCCTAGGCTATTTTGATTAGCAAATTTTATTACCCTAACTAAAATTATTACTATGGTTTTCCTCCAAAGATTTCGAAATTCTTAGGAAGTTTTGGAATTGGAGTACTAAATGAAATAGTGATATTTTACTAGTCAAATAAATGACATCTTTTATTAAAAATAATATATATGTATTTATATATAATAATAATAATAAATAAAACATTTTATATAAATAATAATAATAAATAAAATATTAATGACCTTGTAGATCATATATTCATAAATATTATTTATATTTATTTATTAATCAAAATGTATTAAAAGTTATTTATTATTAATTTTAATACGTATTGATTATTAGTTAAGAGAGTAGTAATAATTTATTTTACTATTTAAGAATTACCATATTTTAATATCACTTAGGACTTAGGATTCTTCATCAATTAAACCTTAGTTTATTTATAAATATCAACAGTCAAGATTTATTATTTGAATCTATAAGTTATTAGTAATTATTTTACAAACCTTAGTTATTTTAACTTATCAAGCTAGACTTATTTTATAAAATCCTTTATCATTTAGCCTTAAAGCTTAGGACATTAGGGTCATGATTATAATAAGTTGACTTAGGATTATTTATGTAAGCGAATATAGTTTGAGTATAACCTTATGACTTGTGTTTACCCCAGGTGGGGTTAGGTTAGTTTTGGAAGATTTTTGAATTTGATCGAGCAAATGATCAGGTAAGCTCCTACATAAAATTATTTGAAGACAAAAGTTACTATGGCAAGCCAAATGTGATGTGTATGGACACTCATTTCGTAAAGGCAATTAAGGACTATTTCCTTTTTATTTCAGTCAAACCAATCATTTGAAAATTTAAACAAGTAGTTTTGCACAAATACTAATCTCTTTCTAAAACCCAACTTTGATAAGAATTTTAGAAGCTCTTAATTGCTATTTTCAAATAAAGCAATGTATTATCAGTTTTCTCCTAAGTAGGGCAATCAATGTTGAGTACTTAATAAGGGTAGACTACTAGGACTAGTCTTTGAAGGGTTATGGTAAGTCTCTTAGTAGGTGGCCATCTCTGAGGGGTGAGTCCTTCCCGGATAGGATGCCAGTCCAGTAGGTCATGCCAGTCTGAGCTAACAAGTTTCAGTCATGTGGACTGTGTGTTTCCGGAGTGGACAACCGGTAAGTTTGGGTGTAGAGAAGGAGAAGTATCTCATCCGGTAGGCCGATCACCTACCTTTTTTCAATCTGCACAAAGTGTGACATTCTAACCATTATATGGTTATGGGGCCCAACGTGTAGTAACCTATGGCTACCTATTTGAGTGGTTGTATTTATTGTGCACATGTATGATTTGAAGAGTAAAATGCTACTCTTTATTTTTAACCTTATTTATTGCTTGCCAGCCCTTTCTTTTTTACAATTTTTACAACTTGCATCTATCAACTGTTTTACTTGAAACACTCAAAGCACACACAGGCTTACTGAGATTTTTTTTATCTCATCACCTTCTATGCCATGTTTTCAGGTCGATCCTGCTGTGTAGATGAGTAGCTAGATTTGTTGCCTACTTTGAAGACTTTATGTTATTTATTTTATGTGTTGTTTTGAGAGATGATAGTAATCAATTTATTATGGATTTATTCTTAAATTTTTGGGTTGTAATAAGTTCAATTTTAAGGTATTGCTTTTATTTTCTTTTGTGTGACTTAGTTATAAAGACCCCTTGTCCTATGGACGGGGCGACATCCCCGACCTTGTTGGGCCTACGTAGTGGGGTGTTACAATATTAGTCATATGATAGAACCTCAACTATGGTATATCAAAGTTTACGCTTCGAGTTTCGCCAGACTACCAACTCATATTCAAGCCATAGGGCATAAGACCACGCTGTAGTAGTAGTAGTCCGGGTTTCTATCATATATTACTTTTAGAAACCACAACTACAGGTCCAATTCTACGTATTTGAGATATGCTTATATTATGAAGTACGAGGACTACTCACAGGCTAAATATAAACCATTTCACACTAGGAATTCATAATATAATAACCTTACCGCGATGAGATCCCCATTCTCATCATCTAGTTAAGAACAACGGTTTATATGTTGAGTAACCCATGATCCATACATTACTATGAAAGATCTCTATTTATATGGATCACTTAAACACAACGGGTCTTTTCTAGCGAAGTTATGCATAAATTCAAATGCAAAAACAAAAATAATTTATCAGAATAAAACTTTTATTAATTTAATAAAAATTACATCAAAAATACAATCTTAGTGGGTATACATTCCTATATATATATATATATATATATTTCTCAATTAATAGTTTTATGCTAGAATATTCTATCCATCCTTATTTCATATAGCGATTCTTAAACGTCCCAAAGCACAAAAATTCTTCTATAATCATACTCAAACAAATTCATTCATGCCATGCCAAATATGTCCATATGCAAAAATACTCATGCTCTATGGTCCCTGTATTTTCCCTACTTCTAGGGGCATTTAGTGTAGGGTGTCATAATATCTTCATAAGGCAATTGTGTTACCTTGCCATAAAAATAAAATAAGATTAGAGGGTAATGTAAAAGTTGAAAATCCTTCATTTTATTTCAATTAGGCGATTGCATTACCTACAGAAGTGAGCATATAGACCAATCATCTATTTACTACTTGAACTGGAGTAGTTTTCAGAAGTCATAGAACTTAAATTAATCCATTATTTATAGCTTATATGAATCTTTTAAGTCGTATTTTTTATTTAGAAAATGGGATGACATTTGTTGAGTAGATATAGACTTGTTTAATCTAACTTTGATGGCTCCAGTTTTATCTATTTAAATACATATATTTACACGAATTTAGCCTAGTTCAATGATCTTGAACTAAATTTTCATCTCAATAGAAAATAAATATATTTTCCATTAGCAGTCATTATTCAAAAAATCTACTCTTGATTTTTATGCTTTTTGCTTGGAGCACTTTTAATTTTGATATTTTGCTGAGGACAAACAAAAACTTATGTATGAGAGAGTGATGACTGTCCATTGTACATATATTTTATACATTATTTGTGGTTAAATTGTAGAGAAATGCATTTTAGATTATTGCTTAATCCCCCATTTCTCCTTGTTTTATGTAGGATGAAAACGTTAAGATTAGATAAGGATTCAAGGAGAAAATAGACTGAAAAGAGCTAGACTAAAGAGATATAGTGCCTGCCACTAATTCTACAAGTCGCCGTACAACTTCTGAATTTCAGAAGTCAACATTTGGGGAGTTAACGGCACCTGCCAATCATTATCCACATTGTCATGCATCATTCCAGCACGTGGCAGTAATAAATCCCATGATGTCATTTTAAATCTAGATCAAAAGATTCAAGTATACACGATGCTAAATAGACCACTTTTCACGGTGCCATACAACATCATAGAAAATCCCCTATTTTGCCAAATTTAAGGGATTCAAAGAGGAAACGATAAATACCTCTTATTTGAGGTATCTATCGAAGAGCCACCCACGAAAACTATTTAGGAAACCTCTTGGAACATAAGGAATAGAAGAGAAAAGAAGATCAAGAAAGATTTGAGGAAGAAGGAGCAACTCCAAAAGAAGATTGCAAAGTAGACGAGAAACCTTTTTTATGAGTTTTTTCTTTCCTCCTTTGTGATTTGATTTTGTGATTGTTGGATTTATTTGATTTGAGTTGTAATTAGTGGGTTTTACCCTAATTTACTCTTATATTAGATGTTTATTTAATTAATTAATGTCTATTTTGAGCAATTTATCACTTTGGTGTGATTGATTGAATTAGTTTATGGGGGTAATTCTCTTATGTTGAGCTTGAGAAAGGATGAGGTGGGTTCCCTTTTATATTAGTTCAATAGATTTATTTTCCTTTGTTGAACTTAAGAAAGGATTTGAGGGATTTAGAACTTGATGATAGATGAGGTTTTGGGGTCACCTAGAGATAGGGATTCTATGTCTTTTGGCTTGCAATTAGATTTCCTTAATTTTATGCATCCTAAGGTTTGAATTTTATGATAGAGATATTTATGGGTTGAATCCTATGGTAAGAGATTCACTACTCGAGAGAGAGGGAATTTTACTTTATTTTGGAAACCTTACCAATGCTTGGATTTGATAATAATTGATTGAATGATATTTATTATTTGAGTATTCTTAGGGGAATTCTTATTTAATTACATGGCCAAACTTTTTTCATTACTTAAATCTTACCTTGTGATCGTTTAGTCTTTACCTTGAGAATTAGGTTGATGTATTCGTGTGTTACTCTTTTATCCTTAATAGTAGTAATTAGTTTGTTTTACTTCTTATTTTGCTTGATTAACTAATAAAATTTAGGTGGAAGTAGGAGTAATTAATCCCGTTCTTGAGATTCGTTGATATTTACCAACTGCACTCTATACTACATAATAGGTATACTTACCTAATTGCATGTGTGTGTGTGAGAGAGAGAGAGAGAGAGAGTTAAATTGATATTTTATATTGAAACTTGGTTGAGCATTAGATTTATTTTCTAAAATGAAGCAACCCACAGATATAGCATAAACAATTGTATATTAAATTATTTTCGAGTATGTATATGTTTTGGAAATGAGCTTCATAGGTATTGAACTATTTTGATAAACGACAGTGTGTTGATCTATCATAACTTGTGACTATGATTCTTAAGTATTCAAAGGGATTATTGATGGGGGTTAAAATCACCATTCTTTTTCTAGTTATTTGAGATTATTTTTAGATACATTTATTGTAATAACTAGGCATATTCTTTCCTATTTGACATTTTTTTTGTAAAAGGTGTTTTTTGAAAATATGTGCAGATGTAAGTAAAAATTGAGTAGAAAGTGCACAAACCAGAATGCACCTGGTGCCAGGCCCAACCAGTGGACCAGGCACTAGGTCCATTTTGTCCAGCAGCAGAGATTGAACGAGCTTCGATGATTTTTCCAAAATAGACTTGGCACCAGGTTTGGCAAGTGTACATGGCGCCTAGTCCATTCTTCTTACTAAGAAAAAGACGGCAAAAAACAGAGTAAAATAGAGGAAGAACAGAGTATACCTAGCTCCAGGTTGGTCGAAGGTACCTAGCGCTAGGTAGGTTCTGGAGGCAAAATTTCTGTATGCGAAAATAGTGCTTATCTAAGGATTTTGATATTTTCCTATTCCTACTCAGCCAAGACTTTCTCAGCCACGAAATAGGCATCTAAGAGGCCTATAAAAGCATAAGAGAATACAAGGGTTTGATATACAACCAACAGAGGTGAATTAAAGAGCTTAAATTCAGATTTTCTTAGTTAAGAAGGAATTCACCCAAGCCAAGGAGGATTGTTCAAAAGGAGTCTTCAAGGAAGAAGAAAGAGGCTTGTTTATGAGTGCTTTCTTTTCTCTCTTTTTTTTTATTTTTCTTTAGCAATGATAGATTCAATGTTGTCATTGTAATTTAGCAATATTTTGGGACTCATGATTTATGCATCAATTTAACTACTTGATCAATTTTCTATCATTCTTGGTATTTAATTACTTGATTTCATAGGTTGATGGAATTATGTTTATGTCTAATGGACTTAGGAAACGAAGTTAGATTAAGCTTAATTTAATCAATGCAATATATTTGTTAGATCTTAATGGACTTGAGAAATGAAGTTAAGACCGAAGAATCTAAGTAATCAAATATTAGTTAATTTCGCCTAGAGTATAGGGTTATTGACTAATTTCATGTCTATAAGGAATTGTATCTAATGCATCTTTTGGTTATGTTGGTTTGATTGGGAAATATGCTAATTTAATTAAGAGATAGTAATTCTATAGATTGGGAAAGAAGTGGAGTTTGTATAAGTAGATTTATGACTTGAGAAACGATTGAATTTTACTTTATATTCTTTCATGATGTCAAGATGATGATGAATTAAGAGAGTTGTTGAGTAGGTCATTGTCAGGATTTCTAGGAGACTTGTCTAAATTGCATAAACCTACATCCTTAAGTTGTATATGTTTCTTTAGTTTTTATTTTTATTATTTTCTTACTTTATTTGGGTCGATTAAACAATGAAAGAAAAATGATTAGTATGTACTTATTCCTTTGAGGACCAATACTCGTTAATTCCTTGTACTATACTTGCGATAAGTATACTTGCTCATATGAATATTTTATGATTAATGTTTTAATTAAAACTTGATTAAGGGATGGATTTAAAATTGATGATTTTATATACCCAAAATTTACGCATCAATTACACTAACTTACATAAGTTTGAAAATGCTTTCTAGTTGGTGGCTACTTCTGGATTGTGGTCTCGTTCTT
The DNA here is from genome assembly GCA_026120185.1 of Voacanga thouarsii. Classification (NCBI taxonomy): domain Eukaryota; kingdom Viridiplantae; phylum Streptophyta; class Magnoliopsida; order Gentianales; family Apocynaceae; genus Voacanga; species Voacanga thouarsii. The sequence goes on from JANUWF010001766.1 coordinate 1,060,954, forward strand.
AGCAAGGTGATAGTATATATTGTAGAGTCATCCTTAGGTAGCAACACATTTTTCATTTGAAAAACAGAGGTTAGACGTGGGACATCCCAGCCATAGGGCATACCATGACGATGGTAATAATATTGAATGTAGTCGCATGTGTACACTAAATCAATCATATTATATATATATATATATATATATATATATATATTCGAAGGGATTGAGATCCTATTCGTGCTTAGAGATAATTTTATTAATAGGACGTGATTTTATCTGTTCATATAAGATCACAATGTTATTTTATGTGATTTGAATATTGAAAACATATTTTTTGAATAATGTATGAAAAGCTCAATGCAAATGATGTGAATGATTTTATGATCTTGAAAGTTAACTCATTTTTCCCGAAAATATAAATGCTATGGTTAGTTTTGAAATTTTGAATCTCTCATAAATTATCTTGTGTGTTATGAAGGCATGTAATATCATTTCTTACAATTGTGTCGGTAATTTTTCATGCATCATGAAAGATGTTTATTGAAAATTTTCATGTGGAACATATAGGATTTACTGTGATTTCATGTCACACAATTTTATTCATATTTTACAAGGAGAATTATTTAAAAGGCAAGACCGAGGAATTTATGTTGATGTAATTTTAGGATTATGTATTTTTGTATCCAAATTTATTTTGTGGATGTTTATTTGAGATATTAATGATTTGGGAGTTAAACATATTTATTTTAATGCTATGTAATAGTTTTATTCAGAGTTTGTTTAAGTCTTCAGAATTTCTTTATTTAATTGTTTCATTATAAAGACGACTTGTAACTTAAATAGGTTGAACATCCCCAACCTGCTAGGCCTTGTGGTTGTAGGGTGTTACATATACCTCTTGTCTTCTTAGGTAAATTATTAAAAATAGAGAAAACAATAAAGGAGGATCTATATTACATGTACATTTAATTAAACTAGTAGTAGTCTCATTTTCCTAGAGAAATACGTGTCAAATAGAATACCAACATCCTTTTATATAATCCAAAATAAATTTCTATATTGATGATCAAATTTCGAAGGAATCTCTACCTCTTTGTATAGTGCACCAACTAGCTATTGTGAATTAAATTGTAGTTGCAAAGTCCAAAAGAATATGACATAACCAAAACTTTACGCTCTATAGCATAGCAAAAATCTCAGCCTCTAATGGGTCATGTGCGGGTATTCCTATTGCAAAGGCCAAAATAGAATCTTCTTGTATGGTTTGGCTTGTCAACTTCCCATGCTTTTGTTAAAATTTTCTATGATAATTACGTTAGTTTAATAGATAGTGAAATAAGAAGTTTAAAAAATACAACAAATTGGGAATGTAATTTAGCTATTAATAAGTCTATGTCTGTAGGTCTTAAACTAGTAAAAAGATCCATTAATCTTTCACAAAAGTTACAAGGAAAAACACTTATCTCAATTTACCAAGTGATTTTTAATGGACTCTAACAGAACACAACATCAATATAGATGCATAAATATACAAGTAAAATGCAATTTAATGAATATATTAGTAGATAGGCAATTATATGATTATTATATAGGAATATCTATTTGCATATTTTTATGATAATTTATTTGAATAAATTACATGACTACTTTTTATGCTATTAGTTTATGGGTGAAATATTAGTGTAGGAAATTTGTGTACATTTATATAAATATATTGTAATATTTTATGGTGATTAATTTTATGTCTGGGGAATTATTTATTAGAAAATATTCTATGTATTTATTAAATGAATAACAATGTTTTTGGGGTAAATATAAGAAATCGATTTTTCTAGGGATTTTAGATTGATCTTTATTAAATAAAAGCCCTTTTTTAATATTTTGACTATTTTAATTTTTTAATTTTATTAATTTTGACTCTTGCTTGACTAAGACTTTACACTTTTTGAGACTTTTAACTTCTCCTTGAACCTTTTGACCTATGTGTGAACCTTTTGAACTTATGCTTATTATTTTGCACAAGACTAATTTTTATTGATTTAATTTTACTTCATTAAACCATAGAGCACCTAAAAAGTGTAAAATTACCCTTATAACCTTAATCTGTGCTGCTACTCTCCTTTAATCTCAACTATTGAACTGTTTTAATATTCACACTCTAATTATATTAAATCCTAACCTTCTAAAATTAGTTCTTGTGCAAGATAATCAATGTAGACCCACAATTCAACACTAAAATATTTTTTTTTCAAACCTAAAGGCCTCATTGTTTTTGCCATAGCTTCCTCTCTCCCTTATAAATTTTCTTTTGCTCTCATTCCTCCTCCTCAAATTGACCACCCCCTTTCTCTCTTGTGCTTTGATTTTCTTTGAACAAACTCAAGAATCCTTACTTAATTATTGAAGTGTGAAGCCTTTAGAAGCCGTAAATCAAAGAAATCAAATGTGTTCTTCAAGAATTTAAGAGCTTTTAGATAAATTCTCTTTGAAATTCATGTTTTGAAAAACTAGTCCTTGTTGGACAGATTTTTGTATTCTTGAGAAAAATCAATTGTGATGGTTCTGATGTTGGAAAAATACTAATAAATTATTGATAACATGTGATATTGAAGTTGTGTGGTTGATCTTGGGTTATTTGTGGTATATTGGAGGAGATTTGATGGTGAAAAATTGCTTGGGAAGTAAGCAAATGTGCTAGTCGTGTTGGATATGTGATGTTGTGACTTTAGTATCAAATATTTTGTTAAGGATCTTGCTATAATTTGTTTCTATATGATTCTCCTAATCTTGAGAGTATTTAGTATCTAGAACACCAGATTTGCATGCCTGAGGAACTTTATATGAAATTTTGAAGATGCTCTATTTTCTGTCTGATGAAATCCAAATTTGCTATAATTTGGACACTCGATTGAACCTCTTTCCCTTTGAATCTGGATCTAAAATTTTTATACAAGAAATAAATTTCTTTAGAGAAAATAGCAACTAGAATTAGGTGATTTTTCTCCATAAATTATCTTAGCAATTTTTACAAAATCAATGTCAAACTAGATTTTTAGACCTACTATAGTTACACACGCACGCACGCGCACGCGCGCGCACACACACACACACACACACACTTTGAGTATCAAAATAACATATGTAGACACATGATCTTTCAATGAAGTTTTTACACTATCTTCCCTACATATTAAAGTTATAATTTGGAAAATTTTATTGGATTTTGAATTGATTTGCTTATTAAGCTAAGTATCCAAATTATGCTTTGTTTATACTAAATTACTGTTTTGATAATGGAATAGAAAATTTATGATTTAGCTATGAAATCTCCATGATATCAACTTGAATTTTTTTTAAAAAAAAAATTGATATAAGAATGATATATGATGATTAGTTTAGCACTTGATGATTATATGATGGTGCTATTGTATTGAACTTTTGTATGATAGCTATACTATTTGGATAACTAATTAACATGTAAATACTTTGAGATATTAAATGCTCAAAGTGATATTATGAATTTTTTGGGTGTATTTATTTCCTAATTTCATATTATTTGAGTTTGATGTTTGAAGATTACATGTTGTTTAATATTGGGGAATGGTGAGAGTTAGATTGTGAGCATAGAATTGTTTAAGATCATAATTATCTTGTAGGAATTATATTCAAATTGAAGTCTAGTATATGAAATTAATATGTATTTATTCATGTGTTAGTTTTGGTGGATGATCAAGTTTATAATCTAAGAAATTATGTTAGATTTTGCTTTATCTTTCTTGGACTCAAGCTAAGTGCCCACATTTCATGTTTTCATAAATCATGAAACACATGTGAGATAGTTTAATCATGGAAAATATTTATAAATCAATTATAGTTACATTAAAATCATTATTTATGAAATGCTTTATTTATGTAAGTTGTATTTTTTAAATTATAAATATGATTTTTGTTTAGAAATTGTATATTGGAAGCATGATATTATATTGTGAAGCAATTAGTAGTTTATTGGTTGTAAATTGTTTGAGTATGCTTTGTTTTTGTGAAATCATATATATACATGATTTATTGAGCGTAAAATGTTGCATTATTTTTATAAGGTATATGGAATTTAAAAGTCTCATTGTACGCATAAAGGAATTGTGAAATACATGGCTTGATCTTGAACTATTAGCTTTATGTAATATGAAATCTATTTATGGTATTTATGAGCTATGTATATGAAATTCTTGGAATAGATAAAACCTTAGGGTGTGATTTTGAATCTATGGAATATATTATTTAAATACTTGGGAGTATTTTGTATAACAAATATTTTCGGGAATGTTTGTGAAATTTTTCAAAGGTATTGAGCTATTTTTGAAAAAAGCATTGCACTAATCTATTTATAAGAAGCGCAGCTGTGTTTCTTGAGTACTCAAAGAGGTTTTGAGTGTATACTAACTTGTGCAGGTATGTGAACGCTCTCCGATTGGTGGCTATCTTTAGATTGCGATTTCTTTCTTTGTGGAGTGTTAGTATATGATGTAGAGTCATCTCTAACTAGCAACATATTCTCTATTGGAGAAAATAAAGGGTGGACGTGGAATATCCGTGCTATAGGGCCTACTATGATGTGGTAATAATATGATTGATTGTGGTGAATGCACTGAGAATATGATCTATCGGCAGATGATGTGAGATTGCAATACGATTTCTAAAATGTGGATTGTGAAATGTGATATCATGTTGAAAATGTAGTATGAGAATATGGTATGGTAAAGGCATAAAAAGCCCAATATGAATGATATAAATGATCTATAATCTGAGAAGTAATTAATTTTCCCTAAAATGAAATAAAATGATATATATATTTTTCCCCATGAATGATCTTGTGCGTATTATTTTTGGAAGCATAAAATTATATTTCTCCATATATGTTTTGATAAATTATCATGCATTATGAAAATGTTTACTGAAAATTTTCACATGTCACACACGAGACTTGTTGAGATTTTTTTCTCACGCTTTTTTAATTCATGTTTTACAACTAAATATGTTTAGAAGCAAGTCTAAAGATGTTTTGGGGATATTTGATCAGGGACTTATGTATTTGTATCCAAATATTTTACTTTAGGGATATTATTCGAGATGGTTGTTATTTGAGATATTATTATTTTGGGAGTTGATGAATTATTCAAAAGGCTTTGCAATATTTTTATTTCAATATTTTACTTAAGTATTTAAAATATCTTCACGTAGTTGTTTTATTATAACGACCCGTTGTTGTTTAGATGGGGTGACATCTGCAACCTGTCGAGTCCCATGGTTGTATGGTGTTACAATTGGTATTAGGGTGCTAGGATGATCTTTAGGTTGAATTATCCTTAGATAAATAGAATAGATTTTGGATTCCTTTACTAAGTGAACTTCTGCCTTGTGTAGGATAGTTCACATGAGATAGACTGCACGTAAGATTCTTGTCCCTCTAAGAATTGTAATAATCGATCCAGAGCTGTCAGACTCAAATTTAACTTCAGAGACTCTAGGACTTAACCATGATGTTTATGAGATTGATGATTCTGTATATTTTAATCTCGAGATGTTAGGAGAAACTGTGGATAAGATTGAGCTGGAACCCGAGTTAGCATCAAGAATGAGGGCGAAGGCCTAGGAGAGCTTGAGTGTGAGGAGTTTGGAGCTGAAAAGCCTAAGAAAAAGATGAAACTTGAAAATTTCTATAGTGATATTAGTGATGCCACATGTGATTTTGAGATTTAGACCTCACGGAAGATTATAAGGAAGAGGAAGAGAACCCATACAAGGGAGAAGACCCGTACTTCTTCATGATTAGGGATTCAAATGATGAGTTTGATTAGGATGACAGAGTTTTAGGTAGTTTAAGAGTTTTTGCCAATTAAGGTATGTTTGAGCATATATTTTCTTATTTATGTGTTTAGTTGAATCAAGTTTATGAATATCCTTGTGATGCTTTGTTAAAACTTCATGTGATTATATAACAATAAATTTTATGTTTGTTGATATATCTGAAATGTTCTTATGAGTATTTGCATTTATAATTACTTGATATAATTATTTGTTACGAATATGTTGCATACATAAATAAGGCTATATTAGATATAGTAGTGATATGAGCTGTATTTGTAGTGCAAAGATGCCTCTAAAGACACGATCGACAACACGCCTAATAGTGCTTCCACTGTGGAGTAACCTACTTGAGGAACCACTTCGATTATGAACCCACCGCCGAGTATGGATGCTGAAAAAAAAGCAGTTGAAGTCAAGAAAATTGGGGAAGTATCTATTAATCCAATCTTTAGGAAGATAACTAAAATATTGTAGAACCTATCTAAAAGGAAGGGATCATGAGGTGAAGATGAAGTGCTGGTGTGCATTCTGAAATTTCAACCTCCAATGTTCATGGGCAATGCTAAGCAAGACCAAAATATTGAAGCATGGCTTGAACCCTACAATACTCTAAGGAAAGAATGGTTAAGTTCACTACTTTTTGCCTGTAAGGGTTGGCATATGACTGGTGGACCTATGTTCAAGAAGGTTGGGAACAAAGCAAGATGGATTGGAGTTAGGACATGTTTGTGATGGCATTCCGAGAAGAATACATACTATAATGGGTGGTCAAGATACATAAGGATGAATTTCAGAACTTGAGGTAAGAGACTATATCGGTAGTGTAGTATCCCTCTCAATTTAACTGACTATCAACATGTTATTACTATTTCGTAGATACTAAACAAAACTGAACCCTTTAATTTGTGAAAGGAATGTGGCAGAAACTGCGAAGAGCACTTGCTCTTTTCCCACCAAGTACCTACTTTTCTACCATGGATGCCACAACAAGGACAAAAATGAAGACAGAAACTAGTTTGCAAATAAGACTACACCTTCTGTAAAGAAATTTCCAGTAAAAAGGTTGGATAGCAATGGAATAATAAGGAGAAGTAGGCTAGCAACAACTTAATAAGGAATGTTTCGAATGAGATGAGTGGTTGTGCTTCTAAAAAGAAGGGACATTTGGAGAAGGACTATTAGAGTAAGGGTGATCAGTGAAAAAGTTATAACTGTGGTGATTTGAATCATTTGAGGAACATGTGTCCAAAGCTAAATCAATTTGCTCTAAGGAACCCTAACCCCTATGTGAACAAAACTAATAATGGAAATTGGGTGAATAATGGAGGAATCGTATGAAACCTCAAGTTAAAGAAAAAACATTTGCACTAGATAGAACTAAACTGGGAGCTGACCTTGCAGTTGTTGAATGGATGCATACTATCCAAGATTGTAGAGTAAATGCCTTGATTGATCTTGGTTTTACTTATTCTTATATAAATAAAGATTGTACATATTATTTGGGATAGGATGGGGTAGAACTACCATATGCCTTATTGTTCAGCATACCCTTAGGGAAATCAATTGAAGTAAAGAAAATATGTACTTGGGTTTGTAATCAAAGTAGGAAGGGAGATTTTAGTGAGAGACTTGATTGTGAGGACATTTGAGGATTACGACCTTATCCTTAGGATAGACTGGTTATTTGTGTATTATGCTTGGGTGGATTGTAAGAATAAGATAGTCCAATTTGTTAGATCCAAGAAGGATGTGTTGGGATTTAGAGGTAATTGGGTGAAGGAACTGAAGTATGTGATATTGAGAATGAAGGCTGGCAAACTTCTTAAGCAAGGTTGTTAAGGATATTTGGTATGCCTTATCAACAAACTAAAAGACAAATGCACAATGGAGAGTATGATTGTGAGGAAGAATTACCTGGATATCTTTTTGGAGGAATTAATGACTTTACCTCCTCCACAAGACATGGAATTTTGCTATAGAATTGGTACTAAGAGCCGAACCAATTTCCAAGACACCGTATCGAATCATGCAATTGGAGCTTAAAGAGTTAAAGAATGAACTAGTAGAGCTATTGAGTCAAGGTTATATCCGACCAAGCACCTCACCTTGGGAAGCCCTAATATTATTTGTAAAGAAGAAGGATGGAATGTTGCAGTTGTGCATAAATTACCAAGGGTTGAATAATTTGAAAAGAAGTGCCCTCAGCCATTGATAAACGAGTTATTTGATCCACTCCAAGGATCAAGTTGTTTTTCAAAGTTGGTTTTGCAGTAGGGATACTATCAAGTGTAAATCCATGAAGTGGATATACCGAAGATTGCATTTAATACATGTTATAGTCATTATTCATTTGTAGTAATACTGTTTGGGTTAACCAATTCATCGACAACTTTCATGGATTTAATACGTCCTATTTTCCAACCATATTTGGATAAATTTGTTGTGATCTTCATTGATGACATTTTGATATAATCTAAAAGTCAAGAAGAGCATGTAAAGCATTCGAAGTTGGTGTTGGAGAAGTTGAGGGAGCATTAGCTTTATGGCCAACTTAGCAAGTGTGAATTTTGGTTAGATTTTGTTTCATTTTTTAGACTTGCTGTGACAAAGGAAGGAATTAAAGTTGATCCAGAGCAATCTGATGGGTATGTTAAGTGATGTAGAAAATGATATCATGCTTACTCAATTTTTAAATTATAAAATGTCAGAATTACTCACTAACAATACACATTTAGGTAAGTGTACCTATTGTGGAGTATAAAATTCTAGTGACAAGTATGAAGATCCCAAGAGAAGTGACAAGGATCCCTAATTCACTCTCATTTTATTGCTTAGCTAATCAAAGATGTATAAACATAACCATGAATTATTAAAAGAATTAACCAACTCATACACATAAAAGATCATAAAGGTCATAAAATCACCGAAAGCATGAGAAAAAAAAGATAAAATTAAGTCAATAATCAATTATCCAAAATAACCTATTGATAATCTAGAATTAGGACTAATTGGGTAACTTGACACAAGACACACTATTTCTCGATTTATGAGTTCCTCACCCTTAGCCTAATTAATGATTTTCTTTACTTCACTAATCAAATCTAAGGGATATTAAGGTCAATTACCCAACTCAATTTGGGGAAAATAATGTTCCTATCTTTAGGCAACACTACAACCTTTCAGTCATATTGTTTTCTTCCTTGAAACACTTCTCTTGAGCTAATCAAAGGAAAACCTATGAATTAAATCAACTAATTAGGCCCTAAATCCAAACCCCATCTCTCGAATTCATTAGGATGGGGAAAACCTAATCAATCAATAAACACAATTCAAATCTAGTGATTGAATACAGAAATAGATTGCAATAAACTAAGAAAAAAGTCAACATTTAACAAAATAAGGGTTCATCCCTTTGAAAACACTATAAATCCATAATAGCTAAACCAAATTAAAACAAGATTATAAGGAGGGAAAAGGGAAACTCTTAGATAAGTTGATGTCATCATCTTCTTCTTGCAAATCCTCTTGAAGATGCCTTTCTTCTCTTCATTGGAGGTCTTGATTCTCCATTTTGAATCTCTCCTAGTATTTTAGGGTTTAAGGTTGTTCCCCTCTCCAACTTTCCATTTCTTTCGTAGTTTTAGGGATATTTATATTTCTCCATGAAAAAACCCTAAAAACATCAGAACAGTAGCCTCTGCCACATGAACTGGTTCCTGTTCATATGTATGACCCGACGCTTGTTACTTATATATTTTTTTTAAATTCCAACTACGAAGTGGCGCCTGTTCATTAACACCGGTTACTCCTAATAGTCCGGGTCTTTTGAATCCCTAAAAGAAATCGGCGCCTGTTTAAAATTCTATTAGGCACAAATTTGTTCTTCTTCACTTCTTTCTTTGTGCTTTTTGACATTGTTCCTTTAACAAATCTTTTTCTATAAAATATATACAAAATAAGGGGAAAATAAGGGACATGAGTAGTCACGTAACTAAAAATTTTAAACAATTATAGAGAAAATGACACAAAAATATACACATTTTAAGTACTCATCACTCATTCACACTTAAGCTTTTACTTGTCCTCAAGCAAATCATCAAAACAATAAGCATCCTAAGCAAATAGCATTTTAACCAAGAATGCATTTTTTTGCAACATTAACTTTCGTGGTAAGGTTTTTTTTTTTCTTTTAACGTGAAAATTCAATTTAGGATTATCCAACCAAGCTAGAGCGGTGTAAACCGTGTATTTAAATAGATAAGACTAAAGCCATCGAAGTTGAATTACATAAGTCTATACCTATTTAATATGTTTCATTATATCTCTTAGGTTAAGAATGCAAATAAATTGATTTATATAAGTTAGGAATAGTGAGGCAACTTAAGTTCTATAATTTCCCATGCTACTGCAATCCACAAAGTAAAAAGCGGACTGGTCCATACACTCACTTTGTAGGCTAATGTAATTGCCTAATAAAGATGGATAAATAAAGATTTTAGCTTTTACATTGCCCTCATTGAACTATTATTTTCTTTTATGACAAGGCAATGCAAATATCTAATAAAATGTGCAATTAAAGATATTCAGCTTTTGCATTACCTTACTCTATTCTTTGATTTTTTTTTACCCCTATCCATATTTACTTAAATTTAGAGTAAGAACTAGCAAGAAGATCATAGAATATAAATTAATAAAAATTCCCTACTTATAGTTCATCATAAGTTTCTCATCAATTCTCAAGAAATGTCACAACATTTATTAAAACATAGACAAGGTTAAGTCAACTTCTCACATCTTAGACTATATCACATCAAATATACACATTTACCTAAAAATATCCTAGTCAAAACAACCTCATATCAAATTTTCATGCTAAGAGAAAAAGAATTACAATATTATAAGAGTCTAAAATATGTCAAAAACAAAAGCAAGTTTAGCCTATTGATGATATAAGAGAGAGAACAGAAGCACCAAGAAGAATATAATGAATACTTGCAAGAAATAAAGTCTAAACCTCTCTCCCACACTTGAATTGGAAATGTTGTTATTGGCTACACATTAAAAAATGAACATATCTAACAAAAACGTAATTAAATATAGAAAAGGGAGAAAGGGAAAAACAATAGTTCCCAAGTGTTGAAGCTCAAATTCCATAGGATGTGTAAAGCTCAATTTCCACAGGATGTGTGAAAAGAAAAAAGGATAGCATTGTTCCATGTGGTTCCATAAGATCCTTTCACAATTAAAGAGAAAAAAGATGAAAAAGTGGATAGAATTAAATAGACTATGTTGTAAAGATAAAGAAATAATATAAATCAATGTACTGATACTAAAAATCCTAAGGAAGTAGTAAAAATATATATAATATGAGTGTGTAAAATAAAATGAAGAAAAATAAAATGTTTGAAGTCTAGTGTTAGGTGGATTGTAGGTTTCTAGGGCTGCGCCATTATATGGTCTTTTTGATCCTGTAGGGCTATTAGGTGTGGGAGGGCCTTTAGAAGTGATTAGTTGTCAGACATCTGTAATGAAGGCATTTTGGATTTTATACTTACATTGAAAGTCCTGGAGCTACTCTATCTATCGTTACTGATACTGTCTTATCTCAGCTAGCTACTTGTCCTGTTCTCCATGTCGCTACTTATTTGCTATGGACTTTTTTGTAAGGAACTTCTACAACTCGTCTAACCACTTCAGCTAGCCAGTGTATATGTCTTAGAGCTGAGCCATGTTTGTTCGAAGGTTGTCCTGTGCTGCCTTAATCCTACTGATGCGTAAATTTTGGGTGCATAAAAATTATCAAATTTAAATCCATCCCTTAGTCAAGCTTTAATTAAAATACTAATCCCAAAATACACATACGAGCAGGTATATTCATCGTAAGCATAGTATAGGGAACTAACGAGTATCGATCCTCAAAGGAACAAGTACACACTAATCACTTTTCATTCACTGTTTAACCGACCAAATAAAGTGAGAAAGAAATCAAAATAAAATAATATATATATATATATATATATATATATATATAATTGATGGAGAGAAAAACATGTAATCAAATTATTATTCTCAAAAGCATGACATCAATTATTTAACACTTATCACAACTAATTATTTTCTTGGCATCATGAAGGAATATAAAGTAAAATTCAATCGTTTCTCAAGTCATGAATCCACTTACATAAACTCCATTTCTTTCCTAATCCATGGAATTACTATCTCTTGATTACATTAGTAGATTTCCCAATCGCACTAAAATAACCAAAAGATGCATTAAACTCGATTCCTTTTAAATTATCCCTATATGAGAAGTGATAATAAACATGAAATTAGCCAATAACCTTATACTCCAGGCGAAATTGACTAATTTTTTATTACTTAGATTCTTTAATCTTAACTTCATTTCTCAAGTTCGTCAAGAAATAACAAATATGTAGAATTGATTAAATTAAACTCAATCTAACTTTGTTTCCCAAGTCCATTAGATATAAATTTAATTCTATCAACCTATCAATCAAGTAATCAAACACCAAAAAAAAAAAAAAATAAATAAATAATTAATTAATTAATTAATCAAAAAGCTAAATTAATTCAAAATCATAAATCCAAGAATAATATCCAAATACAATTAAAGAATTAAAATCATCATTATTCAAGAAAAAGAAAATAAAAGAAAGACATAAATACTCATAGACAAGCTTTGCAATTTCCAATGAAAACCCCTCCAAGAATCAATGCTCCTTGAGTAATTTCTCTAGAGAAAATATCGGTGATGTATTCTAAAAATATGTCTAAGTCTCTGTATTGTGCACCCCATTTTTTCTACGTAAATATCCTTTATTTATAGGTTTACAAATTTCCTAAAAGAATCCTAAGTAAAAAAGAAGTAATTTCCTAAAAATCCAAAACTAAAAAGAAGTAGTAATTTCCTAATAGAATTCTAAACAAAAATAAAGGAAGTCCACCGAAAAGAATTGGAAAACAATTGGAAACTTGATTTTGTCTTTATGTACTGGAGCACATTCTTTTCATGAATTTGGCTTCATTGAGCTATTCTTCTTTTCTGCTGAGCAAACGAAAGTTCATTTTTGCTGAGCTAAGAAGCGAGCCATGAAGCTTTTTCTTGCCGCTTTCCTTTTTGCCATTGCTTGCCAACTGAAGCTGCTTCTTTTCTCCTCATTTAATTGCCTTCTCATTGAGCCGCGGCATAGCCGAGCTACGACTTAGCTTTACACATCATTCCCAGGATGTACACATGATAAAATTTTGTCTTCTTCCCCTTTTACTTTATTTCTTTGTCGTTCTTGCCTTGGCCCACCAATTACATTCATTTCTTTGTTGCTTTTGTTTTTGGTTGAGCCGCTGAGCTGTGCCGTGAGCCATTGTTTCCTTTTCAATTTCTAATTGCATTGCACCTTCTCTGTTTTGTCTTTTTTTTTCTTTCCTTTGTTCTTCTAGTATAGGACCGGTGCCAGGTCCATCTTCTTGGCTTGGGGCTGGGTCTGCACTGGAAAATTATTCAATTAACTCCAAATTTCACCTATTTTTGCATAAAATTGCAGAAAAATATTTTTATAAGTGAAATATCAGATAGGAAGGAATATGACTAGTTATTGTATTAAAAGTATCTCAAATTAGTCTCAAATAACTAGAAAAATAATGATGATATTAGCCCTATCACATACCCGCACACTTGAATCTTTACTTGTCCTCAAGTAAATACTTAAACAAAGCACTCAAAATAATTTATTTCTTCTCAAGTTCCTCAATAATAAAGTCATATTTTTTTTTCAACATTAGATAAAATTTTGCCATTCATTCACTCTTTAAAAACCTTTGTAAACTCATGCATTAAATCAAATATATCAAGACCCTCAAATTTAAGTTAAACAAGTTTATACTTTAGTCTAAGAAAATTATTCTACATTTCAAGCCAAGACATAGATAACACAAATCATACAAGTTAAGTTGGTTAACTACTTCAAAACTCATAGAATCAAAATTGCAAAACTCTAAGCAAAAAAATAAGGAGATGCTCGTGTTTTTTTTATTTTTATTTTTTTCTTTAGCCTCAAGTGCATGAACATTACCTTCAAGCACCATATTGGCACCTACATTTTTTCTTTGCTTTTCGGGAATTATCCTCAAGAAAGTGTGATGCATCTTGTTTCTTCTCTTCCACTAATCATATTAGTCACTTTAAGCAATTTCCTAATGACATAAGTACTTTCTTTCCAAATAAAATATGGAATTTTTTTCCACTCATTTTTTTTAATAAAAGAACAGTGCACACTCTCTCTTTTTTTTTTTTTTTTTCCAATTCTCACCATCCTTATTCAAAACTCCAAGTTAAACAAATTTAGACAACCATGAATCAAGAAGTAATCAACTACTCTTCCCATATTTCATCACTTCCTCCATATCCAAACAAGAAAAGTAGAATAAAATTCAAATACTAAAGCATAACCAAGACTAACTTAAATTCCCAAGACTTAACATATTTAACTTAATACACAATTTTACTCAATAAAATCCAACCAATTTGAATAACAAATTCATATCCAAAGTGAAAAAGAAAATTATAACCTTATTATAGGTAAAAAACAAATTTCAAAACTTCGACAATTTCAACAATTTAAAAAATTCAAACATATATCATTGAAAATCCATTGACAATCACAAAGATGCACTTGAGAAAATATTAAATCTCTCCCCTAACTTAAATTGGACATTGTCCTCAATGGCCTAAAATATCTCACTAAAGCATAACCAAGGGACCAATAATGTAAAGAGGGAAAAGAAAATAATACTCTCCAAGGCAGATTAGCTCCATGAGAAGAGAAGTGCAGCCTTCAAAAAGTGGGAAGAATTATTGTTAGCGAAATAAGCCTGCAACAAGAAAAACAAACACCCAAGTAAAATCCTAAAAGGAATTGAAAGAAAACAAGACAAAATCTCAATAGAAATCGAAGGAAAATAAAAATAGAAAGTCAAAGTCTCTAAGTCCCCCTCAAAGTAGAGCCTCCAAACGAGCCTACAGATTGTCCAAAAGAACCACCAAATAGACTACCATGACCTCCAAATGGATCATGAGGTCCTCATTGTCTCAACCAAACACACTTTGTAAATGGTTCTCTTTTTAGTGAAGAACTTTTCTAAAAACTTGATGCTCAAGAAAAAAACAAGGAGAATATCCAATGTAGATATCAAAAGTATAATGTCAACCAACTTTAATCAACAAAACAAAATATCACAAGGAGGCAAAGATATCCATATTTGCAAAAATTTCAGAAAAAATACATAGCTAACTTTTAGAAGTAATCACAAGACTTACAATCCATTCTATGCATTTTTTACCACAAAATAAACTCAACAAAGATATGTCCATGTCTAGTAAATTTTTCCTCAAAAATGCATATACAAAATGCCAAGAAATTCAAGAGGATAAACTCTACCTTGCAATGAAGAGAGTTTTGCACCAATGTATTCCCAACATGTGAGCTGTAAAACTGTGAATTCTGGGGGAAGTATTCATAGAAGAAGGAAAGTAGTATGAAGAAGAAAGAAAGAAGAAGATGAAGGGAACGACAGAAAAACATAGAGAAACGAAGGTGGCATTCTGGAGTAATAGGAAAAAGAAAATCAAAGAAGAAAGGGAAATAGAAGAAACAAATGGAATAAACCACAAAGAAAGGAATTTGGAGGGGGGTGGGGTCGGTGCTTCACGTGACAAACAAGAGAAACAAACAAGAAAAGTAAAGGAAAAGGGAAAAGGAAAAAGGAAGAAAAGACATTATAGGAAGAATCTGGGAAGAAAAGAAAAAAGAGTAAGAAAAGAAATGAACAAGGAAAAAAAACTAAAAGAAAGAAAATTGAAAATTGATTATTTATTTATTTATTTTTTGTGTGTGCCTTCTATTGGGCAGTGTTGGCCCGACACCCAGTAGAAAATTTTTTTTTTACGGGTCAGAGTTGACCTGGCACCGGGAACACAACTTCAGTCATAGCTTAATAGATTGAATAGAAAAAGACAAATGAGAAAAGAATGGATCTGACCCTTCTACTTGCAGGAACGAAAAACAGGGAAGCCAAGCACGCGAAGAAAAAAAAAACTGACATGGAGCAATGGAAGGTAAAAATAATACCTTTACGTTTTTTTTTTTTTTTTTTTGGCTGAGAAGATGAGGCACTAACCATGGGAGAAGCTACCTATCTCGACGACGATTCTGGCGAGAAACTAGCAATCCGTCGGCTTCTTCTTGGCATGTAAGTGAAACTTTTCACTTCTCAGAATATTTCTCCACCTATCTATGTTAGTGAAACAACCTAGGTGAGGACTGGTTCTTCTTGATCCTTTGATATTAGTTTGCAAAGACAAGAAGATAGAAAAGGGCAAAAGAGCAAAACCAGAGAGAAAGAGAACAGAGACCAACTCTGATATTATTTTTTTCCTTCAGTGTCGTGTGTTCTGTTTTTTTTTTTTTCTCCTTCATGACTCATATTCACATCCCAGATAACCCAATCCCTGTGTTTTGATATTTCAAACATCTGGAGGTTATTAATAGAGGAGATTTGGGTAATCCCCAACTTTTCTGTACTGTGAATAATAATAAAAAAACCCTTCAGTCCAGGTTATTGGGCCAAAATAATTTATTATTTTTTTCTTGGACCCAGTGAGCCCAAAAATAATAACCATTAATTATTTTTTTACTGGGCCTATTAAAATAACCTAATAAATAATTAATAAGCCCAAATGAATTAAAATAATTATTAAGCCTTTTATTAACTAGTTTAAGCCCAGGTTAATTTTTCTAATTATTCAATCTGGGCTTAGACCCAGAATAGTAATCACCAGTTTGAACTAAAATAGAAGCCTAAACTATCTGCCTAAAAAGGCCACCAAATGTTGATATTTGTTTAGCTCAGAGTCTATAATCTTCACTATTATCTTATTATAGATCCTAGTAGTCTATCACTCCTCACAATTATCATCTACAAAATGTCCAAGAGGGATAGTGGGTTCAATAGTGAAGGGGGCTGAGAAGAAAAAGAAGCTTCAACCCTTCTCTTTTAGGGGGAAGCTTGGAAGCTTTCTGTGGCATAATGGAGAAGTGAAGGAAAAATATGTAGAAAAATAGGTGGAGTCTCCTATCATTGAAGGGTGGATTATGGCAAAAAAGAATACAAAAACAACAAAAAATTGCAGAAAGTAACAGCGGAGGCCTCTTTTTTTTAAAAAAATAATATACCTCTGTGATTTCTTTTGTTCGGTTGCTTAGGCTAAACCAATAGAGTTGGTGTTAACTGAACAACTCTGGGTTCTCTCGTCCATACCTCTGGATCGAACCTGCAAGTCGTTGGCTTCGTTTGGCTTGCATGAACGCCTTTTGGCCTTTGGCTCTCAGAATATTACACCGCCTAATCAGCCGGTGAAAACTACGGGTAAGGAAAAGGTATTGTCTTCTCGATCAACTGCTAACAAATAGTATCAAGAAGAATAGTTTCTCTGTTCTTGTTTCTTGGATAAACCAGAAACACAGAGAAGGACGAAAACTAGAGAGAGAGAGAAAAAAATAATAATCTAGCTATATTCTTTTCATGGTGAAAGAATTACAGTGCTTAAACATATCTCATACTATTTTCAATAGTAACAAACTACCAAGATAACTCACTTTTCATATCTCTAGATGTTATCATCTATCCTTCTATAGAAGACATTTAGCTAGGGTAAAATACTAAATACCTTTTTGTTCTTTGAAAAACTAGATCTAGGCTATTGGGCCAAATATTATTATTTACTCTTGGACTCAATAAACCCATAAATAATAAATCTTAATTATTTATTTTCTAGACTTATAATAACAACCCAATAAATAATTAGTGAACCCAAATAGACCAAGATTGTTTTTAAGCCTTTTTACTTAGTTTAGGCCCAGGTTAATTTTTCCAATTATTAAATTTGGGCTTCGGCCCAAAATAATTAACTAACTAATTAAAGTAGATAATTAATTTAATCACTCTAGACCTTTTATTTTATTCCAACTTAATAATAAATTATACTTCCTGAATAAAATAAAATCCTCTTTAATCGAGACTATTTCCTCAGACCAAAATCAATTAGGACTTATGGGATATTCTGAGAACCAAAGGACATATTACATTGGCTATTAAAATAACCAAAATGCCCCTGTTGTATAAATAGTTATATTTTACATTTTACATATATCTTAATATCACTAAAAGGAATTATTGACCCCAAGGACAATGCTGCGTAAGAAAAGTCTCCTCTGCGTAATGGCAAACATTCAGAGAGTAAGAGTGTACTAACCCTCTCTAAATGACATCTACCATCCTTAGACCTCTAGTCTAATGATGCATGACTTCCTAGAATATTTTCGCTTTCCAAGGGAGCTACCCTAAAGCAAACATCCAAGTTATGTTCTCCAAGGCCCAAGATTATTAGATTATTCGAACAGTTACAAGGGGCGATATAGCATAGAAGCTATCTTGTATGAGTCCATCTTAACTAAATAGTCACATATACCTAACATACAAGTATATTGGTCTTACGATAGAACATTAACTATAGCATATGAAAGTATATGCTTCCAGCTTCGCCAGACTACCAACCCATACTCAAAACATAGGGTATAAGTCCACGTTGTAACAGTAGTAGTTTGGGTCTCTACCATATAGTAGTACTTTTAGAAACTACTACTACAGGGCCAGTTCTACGTATTCGAAATACGCATGTTATAAAGTGAGAGGACTACTCACTCGCTAACGGTAAGTCATTCCCCGCCTAATATTCACAAGATAATAACCTTATCATGATGAGATTTCCATTCTTATCATTTGTTAAAGAACAACAGTTTATGTGTTAAGTAACCTGTGATCTATACCTTACTGTGAAAGACTTCCATTCACATGGATCACTTACTTAAACACAATGGGTCTTTTCCGCTAAAATCATGCATATATTAAAATGAGAAAACATAAACAATTTGTGAGAATAAAATTTTTAATAATTTTATCGAAATTATATCAAAAATACAGTCTTAGTGGCATTCAATCCAATAATCTCCCACTCGTACTCTGAGACTATATAAGTCCATAGGTGCCCACTCATATATCGTCTAAGTATCTTCTAAAGACTCTTTCAACTAAAGGCTTTGTGGATGGATCAGTTAGATTGTTCTCCGAGACTATTTATTCCTAAATTGTTCTAAAGATCCCTTGTTTGGGAGATTAGACAGGGCGATATCCTGCAGAGATAAGGCCCACTACAATTGGTATGGGTTCTTAAAATTGGTATAAGAGCCTTAGGTGAATGGTTGTGGGAGATATTAACTATGTGACTGTCTTGCAATTGTCGGTATGGTCGTAAGAAATGATTAAAAGGAGAGAAATGCTTATAGATGAATGTGTATGATATGCTTAAGTTTATAGTTTTGAAGATATTATCGGTTAGTGGTCTAGAAGAAGCTTTAAAATTTTAATATTAGAGATTTTGAAGGTATTTTAAAATTTCGAAGACAAAATTTCTTAAAGAATGGGAGATTGTAACACCCTTCTCTAAGTAGTCTTGAGTTATGATATATTTTACCTTTGAAGAACTTTGACGGATTTTAAGAAGTATTGGATAATATAGGGGAAAATAAGGAAGAAGAAATTATTTGGAGGAAAATGATTGGTTACCACCTAAAATATTATATATATATATATATATATATATATATATATATATGATAAAAATGTTATATGTTGGCCCATGGGATCTACTATACAAATTATTTCATTAAAAAGCTATTAAATATTTTTAACTCTTCAATATCTTCTATAAGTTTCCAAAATCTTCCATAAGCTTCTACCATGTTCCATAAGTTTCCATCATGTTCTATAAAATTCTATTAGCTTCTATTTATTTCTATAAGCGTCTACTTAATTCTATTAATTTCCATAAGCTTCTACTTAGTTGTGTTAGTTTCTATTTATTTCCATAAGTTTCTAATAGCTTCTATTAAATTCTATTTACTTCTATAAGTTTCTGTTAACTTCTATAACTTTCTATCATGTTCTATTAATTTCTAAACTCTTCTAAAGTATGTCAAGTCATCATAAAAACAACTATAAATAGATGAAAGAATGAGGGAGAATTGAAATAAGAGAAGAAGAACGAAATTGGGAGAATAAGAGAAGGAAACTGAGGAAAAGAAGCAAAAGGAAGAAAAAGGAAAGAAAAGGACAGAAAGAGAAAAAAAGACAAAAACAGAGAGAGAGAGAGAGAGAGAGAGAGAGAGAGAGAGAGAGAAAACAAGAAGGAGAGAAAAGAGATACAGAAGTAGTGACTTTGAAATTTTGATTTTGCTTAATCAATTAGGTGAACGTGACTGGAGGTTTACATAGAAGGCAAGCTGAGTCCTCTTTGTTTTTCAAATGCTGTTTTGGGTAGTGATTTTCTATAAAATTTTATATGTGCATATCTCATCAACTATTTTATGTAACATGGATTTTATGGGTCCTTGAACTTGGATATTGTGTGATAAGCAATTCTCCGCGTGTGAAGTGATGTTCTGTATAGGCAAAGTATTCTCTATATGAGATTATCATTCTTTGTTTTGATAGAGAGAAACGTTTATCTATATAAGACTATAGACTCCTATGTGGGACCATTAATCTCCAAGTGAGAAAAATATATGTTTTGTTTGAGAAATACTATGAAACTTTTTTTAATGGAAAATTACAGGCATATACGAGACTCACTGAGTGTTTTGCACTCACATGTTTCTTTATGTTTTCCTATTTATGTTCTATTGTACAGGTAAAAAATTAGTGTTGCATAGCAGAAGCGTGATGAGATAGAAACTGGTATTGGATTATATTATTAGAGATAGAAGATTGAGTAATTATGTATTGTAATATACTTAAAATGTAATTTCAAAGTTATCATGAAATAAATTTCATGTTCATTTAAGGTTTTAGAATAAAACCACTCTGCATTAAATTATAAATCATTATAAAGACCCCTTGTTTAAGAGATCAGACGGGTCGACATCCAAGGATGATAAAGTCCACTACGACTAGAAAAATGTGGGGTGTTACATGTTTCTTTGTTTATGTTGGTGTGATTTAGCTTAAATTGTGGTATGTTTTTGTTAGGATTTCTTTTTATTTCCAGTATTTGAAAAAGAAAAAAAATGTAAAATAAAAGATAAAAAGATTTTTAGTTTTGTACAGGATACTGAACATAATAGGTGCCGGTTAAATCAATTAACCAAGTTCTAGTTTAACACATTGACATTAAAGTCATCGATATACTGAGAATAATTGGCTCCTATTAATAAGTTCGATGTGAAATAATCACATTTTTATAGAGTTTTTTCATAAGTTTTATGCGTGTTTTTTTGTGTAATAATGAATGGATTTTACTCATATTGTGTTCCCTTATGTTTTTAGGTCATGTTGATGAAACAATACCAGAACATAGGCTTAAATGATGGATTTTCACACTAGAATCAATTACTAGTTTTTGAAGGGTTTGGAAGTATGTCTATAGGGTTACATGTGCATGCATGACTTGGGCACAGGCATGCACCAAGCCATGCAAAATAGAGAAGCTTCCAAGAAACATGCACGAGATGATGCACACCCATGTGTTAACACGTATTGTTGCTTTGCACAATGTATAGCCAAGTACACAACTGTGCACGATCCCGTATAGGGTGCACGGCCAGGCGCACGGTCGAGCTAATCCTCGTGCCATCATCAAGAGTTTTTGTTTAGAATTTATGCACAACTTCTATACATGCTAGTGCCTACAAGTCATGTAGTCTTTTTGAAGGTTTTAGAAAGTCCTAAACATGTCTAATAGCTGTTTAAACTTGTCAAATTCAATTAAGGATTGTTTTGGGGCTCTATATAAAGGTGATGAATGCCCAAATTCAGAATATACTTCACCAATTCACCACTAAACACAATTCTCTTGGAGAAAAGCATCAAAAGAGGTTAAGAGGAAGATGAGAAGTTAAGGAGGCAAGAAGATTAGAGATTGTGGGTTCCCAAGCTCTATTTTTCAATCTTTTTCTTGTTTTCAACTGTTTATGTTCTTGGTTTCTTTGTATTCAAACATTTGAGATCTTATTCATTTTTTTAGGCTATATTTTGTTGTCATGTTTGATACTTTGAGATTTATGTATTAAAGATTTCATCTTTGATCTAATTATGATTACCTCTAAAGTGTTCATGTAATTCTAACTTTTATGCTTATCAATTGTGTTCAGTTAATTGGGTATGCTTAACAACCTTTTAATTCGCACAATTGTATTGCCCAAAGATAATTAGTCTTGTGAATTAAGTGTCTAAGTAGCAACTATTAACTTTGCTTGGTTTTCAGGTTAACTTGCTAAATTAAGTTAGCTGGGAATTGTATAATGTTCAACTGCATATTTTTGAGGTTAAGTTGGCATGTTACTTGATATTGGTGACGCCTTGTGTGTTTTATCAGTTTTCTTGTTAATTTATAACAATTGATTCGTTGAAGTGTTAATTTATTTAAGAAAAAGTTAATCAATTTGGCCCAGGTTAAGAATGAAGTCAGAGATTTTAACTTATAAGTTAACTAAGAGTTAGTTCATTGTTGCATGGATAAGGGATTTAATTTATTAAGATAGATCCCCAAAACCGATAGCTCAATTCAATGATAAGCGTCATAACATAATTTCATTGCATATGCCTAAGAAATTGAGGATTTCTTAATTGGTCTTAAAGTTTTCTATTTTTGCTTGTTTCTTATTTTGATTATTTATTTCTTAACCTATTAGGATTAGTTTTAGGTAGTTTCATAATTTGATTTTCCCCTATTTATTTGTAATACTTCTAAATAACACTCCATTAGAATTAATTATGTTAAGTGTTTACAAAATGATTTCATATTAATGAAGTTGAGTGTTTTTTCTTATAGAGTATTGTTGGGTATCTTAGGCTCATATCCTATACGGCGCAGCTGAAAATAAACGAGATACCATCTCAGGACAAGCCTATGTGTGGAAAACAAGACATAAAGATAATAAAGGTAGCAGCTTTTTACATTTGTTTGATCATTCGAAGAACAAAATTTCTTCTTCAAGTCGAGGCATGATCTAGCAATCTTCTTGTGCAAACTCCACATGGGTTGAACGTCAAACCATTATAATCACAGTGTGTGATTATCTCTAATAGTAATCCACACAAAGGAATACTCAAGCACCAAAATTTCTTGTGCTAGTAAAAAAAAGATGGCGGCTAGGGCTGTTTCCATTTTCAACAAAAATGAGAGAGAGAGAGAAGAAGAAGAAGAAGAAGAAGAAGAAGAAGAAGAAGAAGAAGAAGAAGAAGAAGAAGAAGAAGAAGACGTTTATTTTGTGGCTCCTATTTTCGTGTGAATCACCCTTTTGGGGTTTCGTGCATATCCAATATCTGTTCCAAAATCCACTGAAAATTTGAAATTCTAAAAAAATTACAATTTCCTAATTGTAATTTGGAAACATCAAGTTTTCACAATTACAACCTGGACCACAAATTATAACTAATTATAATTTATCCACAACAATTTCACTTTCTCGCAATTAACCCCACTATGTTATCAAATAATATCTTGAGTATATAATCTTCTATTGTGTGTGACCTATTAGGTTTTCCAATTAATTGGTAGCGAACATGAATTAATCCAAACGCCTTTGAGATTAATAATCCATAATTAATTAGAATTAATCCTATTAATTCTACTCAGGATTGGTTTATTAATTTATCGATTAATAAACTCATATTCCCAGATCATGAGCGGTATCTAGCAACACATCATGACCACCCAAGAGTCCAGGAAGTCAAGTGGCTTGACATGAACCCTTCAATAACAAACTTCAGTACAATTAACTCCTTTCACCATACAATATCTCATTCGGTTTGGAGTACGGAATTAGTGCCAACTCCCTCCAGAATTAATTCTGGCCCGAATACAATAGTACTTGTACTAGGAACCCATTACTCTAGATGTGTATCAATTGAAACTATTTCCAATACACATATGCCTTGGCCAAGGACTTCTCGTGTAGTAATTCCTACAAGTGGATATTCGCCCGTACTATTAGGAGTGGTGAATCATTTATTGACCCTTTCAACTACTTTCGTTTATCTCACATTGTATCCAATATCCATCCCATAGGCGACCCTTGATCGAGCTCCAGAGATTGGAATCAAAGTACAATGCTCAGCAAACAAAGTACCTTGGAGATCATAAGTCTAAGGATACTTGCACGTTTGCTATTTGGGATTATATCACTGGCACTAAATAGTTATCCATGTGATTATCTCAAAGCAAGGTCATCGAATGAACTTACTCCATTCACAAGTACCCATGTATTAACTTTGAGTATCTTAATACTCACGGATATGAGAACCACTGTTTGATCAAATCAGGAAGTCTAACACATGCTAGTCTTAATGCATTAATGATGTCCTGTCTCATTAATATTATGACTAGGGACTATTTAAGTACTAACACTATACAGTGTAGTAAGAATCTCATATCATAATCTCTATCATGGTTTCCTTAACACAGTGTTATACTAGGGACTTTATCTAATAGTTATATTACTTAAAAGTAAATAAAAGAAACTGTAAGATAAATAATGTCTTTTATTAAAATAAAATGTGTCATATACAATGTACAAGTGATTACTTCTAGGGCATAACGCTAACAAACTCCTACTTGCACTAGAGCCAATAATTCATTTATCTAATACTAAATGACTCAACATGACAATCATATTTCTTTTTGGATAGTGCTTTTGTAAGTAGGTCAGCTATATTCTCATATGTGGGAACTCTCTCTATCTTTATTTCCTTAGCTTCTATGTACTCAGCTTCTGTCGTAGAGTTGGCAATAGTCTTTTGTTTGGAATCTTTCCAACTTATTGCCTCTCTGTACAATGTAAGCACGTAGCCTGATTGCAATTTGAAATCACCTTTGTCAGATTAAAAACTGGCATCATTATACCCATTTATTTTGAAATCACCTTTTCTATATACTAAGAACATATCTTTAGTCTTTCGTAAGTACTTAAGAATGTTCTTTACAGCCGCCCAATGACCCTCACCAGGGTCTGATTGGTATCTGCTCGTCAAACTAAAAGCACAAGATATATCGGGCTTAGTACATATCATAGCATACATGATATATCCAACTCCCGAGGCATATAGAATCTTACTCATGTGATTTTTTTCAACTTGTGTCTTGGGAGACGTCAATTTTGAAAGGCTTACACCATGTGACATGGGTAAGAATCCCTTTTTTTGGTTTGATCCATGCTAAACCTCTTTAACACTTTATCTATGTATGTAGACTGTGAAAGACCTAGCAACCTTTTGGATCTATCTCTATAGATCCTTATTCTAAGAATATAGGTCGCTTCTCCAAGGTCTTTCATAGAGAATTATTTGGACAACCAAATTTTAACTGTTTGCAAGACAGGTATATCATTTCCTATTAGCAATATGTCATCTACATAAAGCAATAAGAAAATGATTGCACTCCCACTAACCTTCTTGTATACACATGGTTCATCCATGTTTTGAATGAAACCAACTCTTTGATTGTTTCATTAAAACAAATGTTTCAACTCCTAGAAGCTTACTTAAGTCCATAAATAGACCTTTGCAACTTGTACACCTTTGTGCCATCACTGGATGTAAAACCATCAGGTTGTGTCATATACACTTCCTTAGTCAAACTTTCATTTAGGAAAGCTATTTTTATATCTATTTGCTAAATCTCATAATCATGATAAGCAGCAATGGTTAGGAGTATCCTGATGGATTTTAACATGGCTAGTGGCGAGAAAGTTTCATCATAGTCAATACCATGTTGTTGACGATAACCCTTCACCACTAGACGTGCTTTATAGGTAACTAACTTACCATCCATGTCCGTTGTCTTCTTGAAAACCCACTTGCACCCAATAGGTTTAATTCCTTTGGGTGGATCAACCAAAGTCCATACTTGGGTGTCATACATGGAATCCATCTCTGACTTCATGGCCTTAATCCATTTCCTAGATTCTGAACTATTCAGAACATCCTTGTAGGTAGTAGGCTCATCTTCATCTATGAGCAATACATCATTGTGGTCACTAATGAGAAATTCATATCTCTTAAGTGCCACACGTATCCTACTAGATCTACGAGGCACTTGTGTACTAGAAGGTTCATCTATTCTCTCAATAGATGTGGGGTTAGACGATTAATTCTCGTTTGTTTAATTTTCATGAACTTCACTAAGTTCAATCTTACTCCCACTGTCCCCCTTGAGCATGTACTTCTTCTCTAAGAAGACGGCATACTTCGAAATAAACAATTTATTTTCGGAAGGTAGATAGAAATAATATCCGAAAAATTCTTTCGGATATCCCACAAATAAACACTTGTCAGACTTACTATCAAGTCTGCTTGACTGTGGCCTTTTAACAAAAGCAGGACAACCCCATACTTGCAAATGAGATAACTTTAGTCTCTTACCAAAGAATATCTCAAATGAGGTAGTATCAACCGATTTTGTTGGAACTCTGTTTAGTACATAAACCAAAGTCTCTAGTGCATACCCCCAAAACGATTTTGGTAAGTCTGCAGAAGCTATCATGGTCCGTACCATGTCTAAAAGGGTTTGATTCCTTCTCTCAGATACACCATTATGTTGAGGTATGTGGTGGAGTCCATTGAGATAATATCCTATTATCTCTAAGATAACTCAAAAACTCTTGGCTCAAGTATTCTCCTCCTCAATCAGATCTTAGAGTCTTTATACTTTTGCCAAGTTGTTTCTCTATTTCATTCTTGAAGTTTTGAACCTTTCAAATGCCTCAGATTTGTATTGCATTAAATACAAATACCCGTATCATGAGAAATCATCGATAAATGTTATGAAATAGTTATAATCTCCTCTTGTTTGTATTGACATTGGGCCACATACATCAGAATGTATGAGTTCTAATAACTCCTTGGCCCGTTCTCCTTTTCCTGAAAAATGATTTTTAGTCATTTTGTCTAGTAAACAAGATTCGCACGTGCCATATGATTCATAATCAAATGAGCCTAAGTCACTAAGCTTGTGTAACTTAGAAACATGATTTTCGTTTACATAGCCCAAATGACAATGCCATAAGTAAGATGTGTTAGAGTTATCTATTTTAGTCTTCTTATTATTTTTATTGAGAATTGGATTATCCAAGTCTAGAACATATAAACCATTAACCAGAGTTGCTAAACCATAATGAATATCATTCAATGAAAAGAACAATATTGATTCTTAAATATCAAATGAAATCCATTTAAGTCTAAACATGCAATTGAGATAATGTTTTTCATTAAAACTGGTATATAATAATAGTTTTGTAGTTCTAGAATTAATCCCAAAGGTAGGTTCAGCTCATATGTCCCCACAACAAGTACAACAACCTTTGCCCCATTTGCAGTACGTAAGTCTACGTCACCTTACTTTAGCCTTCTACTGCTCTTTAGTCCCTACAAGTTATTGCACAAATAAGATCCACATCCAGTATCTAATACCTATATCTCATTTCTAAAGGCAGTATTTATCTCAATCATAAACATACCCGGAGTAGAAATAGAAGTGCTTATAAACTTCTCATTCTGCTTCTTGTCCTTAATAGTCTCCAAGTAGGCTTTACAGTTGCGCTTCCAGTGGCCCATCTTACCATAATAATGGCATGGGCCCTTGGTAGCTATGTCCTTGTTCACACCACATTTGGGTTACATGGGAGCCTTCTTCTTATTCTTTTGAACTTTCTTCTTAGAAGAGGAAGACTCTACCATTAAAACTGCATTAGAATCCTTCTTCATGAAAGACTCCACAATTTTGAGAAGATTGGTCAAATCAGGAATGATGGATTTAATCTTGTTCATCTGATAGTTAATCACAAATTGTGAGAAACTAGTAGGCAAAGATTGTAGAATTAAGTCAACACTTAAGTCATGATCCATTGCAAACTCGAGAGATCCAAGCTTCTCTATTAAGTGTAGGATTTCTATCATGCATAATCAGATTAAGCGCAGTGAAAAACAACAAGAAATCCAAGCCATGGATCACGGGTTTGCAATAGAAACGGGAAAAATGAGAAGATTGCGTCTATTACCTCGTGAAGCCGGAATTCAAAAATTTCAGAAAAAAGAACGCAGGCGCGATCCAGATTATCCAAAACCGTTCACTGCAGCTCAACTGAAGTCCAAGAAAGAACTCCCTCTAATGATAATCCACACAAGGTTGAATGCTCACAGTCTCACAATTCTATACTAGTAGAATTCGGGATGCTAAGGTTTTGATAAAAAAGAGAGACGGCTAGGGTTTGATCAAGAGAGAGGCAGAGAAACGGTTTCTCTATTATTGCGTGAATAGTCTGTCTCAAACCCTAAGGAAACCGTTTCCTTATATTTATAGATTTATAATTACCATAAATTGCAACTTAGTCCTTCAACGTCCAATTGTCAACAAATTGGTCCTTGGAGTTTACTTAATTACAATTAGGTCCCATGAATTATAACAAACTTATAATTCACCTATAAATATATTCCCTTCTCTTAATTAACCCCACAATATTATCAAATAATATATTTGAGCATTCAAACCTTTATTGTGTGTGACCCATTAGGTTTCCTGATCTTATTGGTAGCATAATATGAATTAATTCTAACAATATTAGAATTAATAATCCTTAATAAAATAAAGGATTAAATTTATTAATTCTCTAATTAATAAATTCATATTTAGCATATCAAGAGCGACATCTAGCAATGACTCTTGACCACCCAAAAGTCCAGAAAGTCAAATGGCTTGACATGAACCTTTCAATAGCAAATTATCAGTGCAATAAACTCCTTTCAATATACAATATCTCATTCGATCCAGAGCATGTAATTAGTGTCAACTCCCTCCAGAATATTATTAACTCTGGCCCGAATATTTTAGTACTTGTTCAAGAAATCCATTACTCGATATGTGTATCAATTGGAACCATTTCCATCACATAGTCGCCTTGGCCAAGGACTTCATGAGTAATGATTTCTACAAGTGGCCTTGAGATATACTCTCCTACTATTAGAAGTGGTGAATCCTTTATTGACCCTCTCAACTACTTTCGTTTACTTTACGTTGTACCCAATATCCATCCCATAGGCGGTCCTAGATAAGACTCCAAAGATTAGAATCAAAATACAACGCTCGATAAACAAAGTACCTTGGAGATCTCAAGTCTAAGGATACTTGCACACTTACTATAATGAGATTCTATCACTGGCACTAAATAGTTATCCAAGTGATTATCTCGTAGCTAGGTTATCCAATGAACTTGTTTCAAAACAAGCATCCACACGTTAATCCTGAGTATCCCAATACCCACGGATATGAGAACCACCGCTTGATCCAATCAAGAGATATAACATGTGCCAGTCTTGGCGTATTAATAATGTCCCATCTTATTAATACTATGAGTGGGGATTATTTAAGTACAAACACTGCATAGTGTAGTAGGAATCTCACATCATGATCTCTATCATGATTTCCTTAACACTGTGTTGTACTAGGGACTTTATCTAACGGTTTGTACACATATTTAGATATAACAATCAAACTGAAAGATAAAGAATGCCTCTTATTAATTTAATATGCAATATACATGGTACAACTGATTGCCTCTAGGGCACAACACTAACATTAAGCCCGGCATCTTCAGCCCATGAGTGACCACAGAAGAACCCTCTACCATTTTGCAACGAAATAGTTACTTTAAGATCTCATATCTCTCAGTTCTAGCTTGGGCATCAAACAACTCTCGAAGATGTGGTATAATCGATTGAGCAACTATATGCTCGTGCTGTTTTTGCAACTCGGGAGTCATGGATGCTGGCATAATACATGATGTTGTATCACTATTCTCCTTATGCCTCTTGTGGACAGCATGCTCATCAGCATGAGCATCTTGGGCTGGTGGTGGTGGAATAGGAGCATCTAGCACGTAGAGCAACTTTTCTGATTTGAGAACGATTCTCAAATTTCTATACCAGTCGAGATAGTTTGATTCGATTAACTTGTTGATTTCCAAGATGCTACGTAAGTTCAAGTTTGTTGACATGATGCAAGTGATCTAGATGTAAAAATAGAGAGTATTAGCTACTTGTATATGCACATGATATGCAAATAATGAGGACTTTAATTAAGTGCATTTCTACTCCACTATTTTACTCAAACTAATAGCCCCCACTATTGATTTGGGAAAGCTCGTTGGAAGCTTTCCTAGTGGACCGGTATCCAAATTCCTCAAGAGTAACATTGGGTTTGCCTAACAAGCCACCCTTAAGTTCATTGGTAGGTATCAAATACCAATTACATCGTATGTAACTACCGGATCATTGGGTGATTAACAGCTTTTAATCTTAAAGCCTTTTAGGCTACCCCAACTTTTCCTCTAAATTTCTTTATGCTTGAGTTTGCCCAACCGAGATAAAGAATTTAGTTAAACCCGACCCATTAATCAGGAATTTAATTCCGTAACTTGAATATGCGAGGGGAGTTAGATAAGAAGAGAATTATACAAGAATTTTGGAGAAGGCAGGACACGCAGACCCTATTTCATAAAAAACCAAAACCGTAAAATGCATGGACAGATATAATTGGTTTTAGTCCATAACCATCCACGATGCCATTGACTATGCTTAATCAAAATAAACATATACTTTTATTATTCCAAAATCATTATTTTGGAAAAATGAAACAAAATCTAAAATCAATATTTTAGAAAAATGCATTAATTTTAAATTTTCAAAATCACTATTTTGAAAAATAAAATTATTTGTCTCAAAACTAATTTTGAGAAAATACTTCTGGGTCTTATCTCGCAACGATAACGGTGGTCCCACTATTGAGAAAATTTTTTTATTTTGCTGCCTCTCATCAAATGAGATTTTTCTCTTATCAAAATTCTATTCCAATTTTTTTTAAACAGCTGGATCGTGCAAAACAAAGCATAACCAGCGTCAGTTTGGAAACCAGAGCTGGTGCCGGCTCTATTCTGGTTTCCAAAAATTTTTCTCTTCCAAAAATGATTTCTGGACATCATGAACATAACGGAACCAGCACCAATTTGGAGACTAGAGCCGGCGTTGGCTGTAGTTGGGAAGTGGCGGCGATTTTTAGAAAAATTTTCCAGAAACAATTTCTGGTGCCCTAATCTTCTGCAGAGTTTTAGTGAGAACAATTTTCAACAGAATTTTTTGTTTTGAAGCTCAAAACAACAACCAATTTGTTAGTTTAGACAAAACAAAATAGAAAATCAAATTCACAAGATGAAACGGAGGGCAACTACCATGTTTAAGAAAACATTTTTCTGCAGAAAATTTTCAGCACATAAAGAAAGCACGTTTCAAAATATGCTATCACTTTTACACAATCATATTGTGCAACGGACCCAACCCACAAAGCTTGAAATGATTTTGACTCAAGTGAAAATAATTTTCACAGCGAACAAAGACAAACACAAATACATGAAAACAGTTTTTCGTGTCAAAACAATGTTCGTAGACCACACATAGTATGGCTTTGATACCACTATTGGGTATCTCAGGCTTGTATCCTATACGGCGCAGCGAAAAATAAACGAGATACCATCCTAGGACCCACCTATGTGTGGAAAACAAGACATAAAGATAATAAAGGTAGTCGCTTTTTACCTTTGTTTGATCGTCCGAAGAACAAAATTTCTTCTTCAAGTCGAGGCGCGATCTAGCAATCCTCTTGTGCAAACTCCACGTGGGTTGAACGTCTAACTACTATAATCACAGTGCGTGATTATCTCTAATAGTAATCCACACAAATGAATACTCAAGCACCAAAATTTCCTGTGCTAGCAAAAAAAGATAGCGGCTAGGGCTGTTTTCGTTTTCAACAAAAAACGAGAGAGAGAGAGAGAGAGAGAGAGAGAGAGAGAGAGAGAGAGAGAGAGAGAGAGAGAGAAGAAGAAGAAGAAGAAGAAGAAGAAGAAGAAGAAGAAGAAGAAGAAGAAGAAGAAGAAGAAGAAGAAGAAGAAGAAGAAGACGTTTGTTTTGTGGCTCCTATTTTCGTGTGAATCACCCTTCTCGAGTTTCGTGCATATCCAATATATGTTCCAAAATCTACTGAAAATCTGAAATTCTAAAACAATTAGAATTTTCTAGTTGTAATTGAAAATATCAAGTTTTCACAATTACAACTTGGACCACAAATTATAACTAATTATAATTTATCCACAACTATTTCACTTTCTCACAATTAACCCCACTATGTTATTAAATAACATCTTGAGTATATAATCCTCTATTATGTGTGACCTATTAGGTTTCCTAATCAATTGATAGCGAACATGAATTAATCTAAACGCCTTTGAGATTAATAATCCATAATTAATTAGAATTAATCCTATTAATTCTAATCAAGATTGATTTATTAATTCATTAATTAATAAACTCATATTCCTAGATCATGAGCGGTATCTAGCAATACATTATGACCACCCAAGAGTCCAGGAAGTCAAGTGGCTTGACATAAACCTTTCAATAACAAACTTCTGTGCAATTAACTCCTTTCACCATACAATATCTCATTCGGTTTGGAGTACGGAATTAGTGCCACCTCCGACCAGAATTAATTCTGGCCCGAATTCAATAGTACTTATACCAGGAACCCACTACTCTAGATGTGTATCTATTGAAACTATTTTCAATACACATATGCCTTGGCCAAGGACTTCTCGAGTAGTAATTCCTACAAGTGGCCGTGAGATATTCACCCATACTATTAGGAGTGGTGAATCCTTTATTGACCTTCTCAACTACTTTCGTTTACCTCACAATGTATCCAATATCCATCCCATAGGCGGCCCTTGATCGAGCTCCAGAGATTGGAATTAAAGTACAATGCTCAGCAAACAAAGTACCTAGGAGATCTTAAATCTAAGGATACTTGCACGTTTGCTATATTGAGATTTTATCACTGGCACTAAATAGTTATCCATGTGATTATCTCAAAGTTAGGTCATCCAATGAACTTGTTCCATTAACAAGCATCTATGTGTTAACTTTGAGTATCTCAATATTCACGGATATGAGAACCACCGCCTGGTCAAATCAGGAAGTCTAACACATGCTAGTTTTAACGCATTAATGATGTCATGTCTCATTAATATTATGACTAGGGACTATTTAAGTACTAACACTATACAGTGTAGTAGGAATATCATATCATGATTTCTATCATGATTTCATTAACACGGTATTGTACTAGGGACTTTATCGAATAGTTATATTACTTAAAAGTAAACAAAAGAAACTGTAAGATAAATAATGTCTTTTATTAAAATAAAATGTGTTATATACAATGTACAAGTGATTGTCTCTAGGGCACAACACTAAGAAGTATATCCCTTTTTAATATGTACAACTGTTATATAAGACATCTTGTTACAACATCTTGTCATTTTACTAATGGGCCTGATAACTACCAAAGTTCAAATCTTATATTAACATTTTAAAAGTGTCATAATAACTAACATGTATAATGACATTTACAATTGTCAGTCGAAGCTTTTCATATAACATTTTTGTTGTGTTACATAAGTGCTCACCAACAGTAAAATTCAAATCTACAAAAACGTATATAAATGTCATAATAACTTTTGACAACTTTAAATTATATTACACTTTATAATCATTTTTAACATTTTATACTGTCATTATTATCTGTTATGACACTTATACATGTTGTTTAAACTTAATATAACAACATTTTTTAAATTTTCATCATGCATTGGGTGTGTTTAGATTTCTTTGAAATGTTATCTATAATAATATTATCAAACTGTCACTACATTTTTATGACATTTTAGTTCTTGTATATATATTAATTACATAATATAATAAAATAAATTTTAAGCTTTTAACATAATATAAAATCATATTAAAGCCAAAATAAAATGTTTGCATACAATAGAAAGCATAGTACTCTGTGTGTGTGTGTGTGTGGTGTGTGTATTTATATTTATTTATATATATAAAGGAAGTCATCAAAACAAAATAATGCAAAATAATATCTCAATGTATCCATTAAGACAAAATTCCATTAATATCTAAATGCTTCCATTTATCTAAATGGCCTGCTATACTTCCTTCATATGCAATATCAAAATAACTTGTAGCAAAATATTCCCTTGTCCCATTCGTCTCGAGCCCTACGAACTTGCCATTATAAATAGTATACATTCAAGTTAGACAAAATTAGAATTTTTATAATCAAGCTATTTCTCTAATCTGAGCATAACAAAAAATTAAACACAAAGGAAAAAAGTAATGTTCAACACATCCCTCTTCCTACCCATTGTAAACACTGCTAGAATTCTAGACAAAAGTATATCCTAGACTTGAGCATCAAAAGTAAACACATCTTCCAGCATTTCCACTTCTTCCTTAAATCACCTTGAAATTTAGTGAACCAAAAATTTGCTCAACACCAACTACATCCATATATTTTTTTATGATGCAAAAGAAAGGATTAAAAAAACTAAGTAATTAGAAAAAACAATTTAAATATCTATTAAAGATATATTTTATTCACTAAAGTGAGTAGCCTAAACAAACAAGAATGGAAGAATATATATCCTATATTAGTCTTATTGGTAAACGTTAAGATGCCTTACATTGAACTATAAGTTCTCAAAGGTAAATACTATGGTTGAAAATACTATTTTTGTAAAGAGGGACTGCATCAAAAAATTTAATAAAACTCCACATTTTTCATCCAAGATTTTACAGAATTCCTTCACCATCTCATAAACAAAACCATAGTCCACAAAAAATCAAAACACAACATGAGCATCACGAAAATGGGAACCCAAACATCATTTCCTTATAATGCTATTAATACATCATTTTATAGTAGCAATAAGTATATTCCACGAAGAAGAGAAAACATAATGCTATGTTGCCATAGCTTAACATTTCAAGTCGTAATACACCCAACCCGATATGGTTGAAAATACTATTTTTGCAAAGAGAGACTATATAAAAAAAGTGAACAAAACTCCATATTTTTCATCCAAGATTTTATAGAATTCCTTCACATCTCATAAACAAAACCATAGCCCACAAAAAATCAAGCCTCAACAAAACCATAGCCCACAAAAAATCAGAACACAACACTGTATAAAAAAGGCTGACAAAACTCCATATTTGTGATAGGCTATTACAAAATTCCACACATACTCATAAACAAAAACCATAGCCTATAAAAAAGAAGTAGAAAATTGATCACATCTTTTTACCATAAAAAAAATCATACCAAGCTTGTTGCCCATGCAATAGGAGCACCGTGAGCATTTCCTATTATTTTCAAAAGTGAGTATGGATGAATCAGTGGGTCATCACGAGAATATGCCTGAATGATATCAATCTTACACAATCTTGTCCCAAGGCATGTGGGCCAACCATCTTTTCAGGGTCCAAACTTCTAATAAGTGCAGGTGCAACTATTTTTGAAGGATCCCTTGCACTCAAGATTGAAACAATAGTACGTACCTAAAGAAAATTGATAAATAGCCAAACAATAGCAAAAATGTGATTAGTGCAGTTAGAGTAAAACAACCAAAATTTTATAGAGCCATTAAGCCTGAATATGAAAAAGAAAATCAAACAATTATTTCACATAAGATATGATTCCACAAGTATAAGATAATAGTACCCTTAATATATTGGTATTGTTAGCTAGGATAGTTTGCTGGTTTAACTCTAGTGTTGATTAATTTGACATATTGTTGTTGTTCTGTGCCATACTCACACGAACTTTAGCTAGCAGTCTACCTTGTTCCCTAATGAGTTCAGCTTGCTCTTTAGCTTGTTCCTCGAGCCTCAGTATCTTATTCCTTTGTTTAGCCATTATAATATATTGAGTATTATGACTTGGAATTTTGTCCCAAAGATCCGATAGTGCAACACTTCCACCACACATTCCGACATGATCATTCCTGTCTGGTCCCATTATTTGTGAGAAAATGTCGTTAGGCCCAATTTCATCACTGGAGTTAGGTGAAAGTTCACTTATCTTCTCACTCATCAAGTTCCGTAACAAAAAAAAAAAAAGTGCTTATTAATTATGATGAAAGAAGTTAAAAAACTGAAGGATAAATCATGGTGAAATATGTACCAATTTATTTGCAATCTTGCTATTTCCTGGTTTCCCACTAGAGTCCATAAAGCACTCCTCGAATATTTCAACTTGGGATGGTTGACGCCCTAATTTCTTGGCCTACATACAAAACAATTTAATCAAAGGATTTTCTTATGTATATAACTTTTTTTCATGCATGGGCAAAAATGCTATAACTCAAAATTTCTTGGATGCATAAAGCACATAATTGTCAATGAATAAGAAATGTATCTCTATCTTGACACACTAAAATAATATCCATGCCTAGTTCAGAGGTTATTTAAAGAATTGCAAACAGTGAATTTCTAGAAAACTAGCGGTTGGCCATCATTCACCTAGTTGAGGAAGCTATTTGTTCGTAACAAACAATTAATCTTAATATCGTCAATCCAACCTAAAATTATTTTCTTTCATTTTTCCCTTTCTTATTCTTATTTTGGTACCCCTTTGTGTGGGAAAGGGGAAGAGGTATAGAGGAATTTAAGATGAACTTAATTATCTAGCTTTTCAGAAATTGAACTTAAAGCCCTAGACAAGGTAATCTAATTAGTTTTGGGGCCACATTGGTATAGTATAGGCTAAAGT
The DNA here is from genome assembly GCA_026120185.1 of Voacanga thouarsii. Lineage (NCBI taxonomy): Eukaryota > Viridiplantae > Streptophyta > Magnoliopsida > Gentianales > Apocynaceae > Voacanga > Voacanga thouarsii. The sequence goes on from JANUWF010001766.1 coordinate 1,097,654, forward strand.
GAATAAAATACAATGAAGCATATTAAAAGAATTTATGCCTATACAAAAGCATCTTTGCATGGATGTCCTAATGTTCACATGGTAATTCTAAATTTTAATTGATCTTATCACTATTTTGTCTCCCTATTCTTACTCTGACTTGTAAATAAAACCCACTAAGCTACATTATCAATCATTAAGTCACAAAATTGTAGAAAATTGTAACAAGTAATTTCGAGTGCTGTAAGAAAAAAATTGCTTTTCCTTCTATTGAGTTGTAGGACAATATATCATTTATGGCAAAAAAAAAAAAAAAAAAACTTCTAGTGCTGTAAACTTTACCAAATCTTCAAAAACTTGTGCAAATGGTCTTTACCCCATTCTATGATGCATTTTGGTAATTTTCCTGCTATGAGTATTCCTTCGACTAATATGCTAAAAAAAATAGCAACAAATGGAAATTCAATTGTCTGCCATCAAACTTATTACTGTAAAAATTTGAAATCAGCAATATAAAAAGCTCAACATTACCTTGCCAGCCTCTGAATTCCAAAAGGAAACCAATCATAACCATTGGTGTTCAAGCACCCGATCTTCTCCACAGGAAAGCAATACATTTTTAGTTTCAATAGCAATGAACCATTCCTTTTTTAAAGCATTTTTCTAGGCTCTCCTTAATTTCCCTATTGATGAGGTAATTTTTAGTTCAATGCCAGGTGGCAAATCAAACCTTTCCTGTTATGAAGTAAATTTGTCAAAATTCATTATGTACAATAAATTTACAATAAAAAACATTGTAAAATAGCAGAAAATTGAAGGATGCAGAGATCATGGCATTATTACCTTTACAATGTCTATATGTCTTTCTTATAGCTTTTTGGCATTTTCGTCTATTATACATAATTCAGTGGGGGCATGCTTACCATTTCTAGCTATAGTGCTAAAGAAACTAGACAACTTTTTTTGCTTCTTTCCAATAGGTTGTCTTTAATGGTTAAATTCAACCTTAATTAGACATTTGTTCTTAGGATATCCCCATGTATCATTAAAATAAGTTGGCCCTCTAGATCTACTGCTTCTAGCTAAATTTTCTACATCAAGCATTATAATTAGAATTGTGAAAAATATAATTTCTCAAAATAGAGCAGACACTATTTATTTTTAATCATGATGTACTTGTACCAACTCCACTAGAAGTTTGTGTGGTAGGTTGGGATGATATTTGCTTGTCGCCATAAAACTGTTTAGGGTTCATCCAAAGGATTTTCAAGCCAGCTATTCAACTACACAATGACTAAAGATAAAATAACCAAAGCAACTTTGATTAGTATTGGGTTTTGTTAGAGGAAAAATGATTTGTATATACTTACGAGTAGGAATAATTGGTTGTGTGTTAGACAGTGGCATTTAAGCTCGTTCAACAACTTGCATGGCTTGGGTGGCATTCAAAGGATATTCTCCAACTTGCACGATTTGTGGTTCATCTAAAGGATTTTCAAATTGGTCATTCAACTGCCCACCTAAAAATAAAATAACCAGAGCAAGTTTAGGTAGTAACGGATTTAGCAAAGTCATCACGAGAAAATGGTTTTCATATTCTTACAATTTGGATCACTCGGTTGTGTGTTAGATGGAGGCATGCCAAATCATTCAATTAGCATATTTAGTTGATCATCTAGAGAATTGTCTTTGCATTCCTGCACACTTCTTTTCTTCTTCAACCCACGTGTCCTACCATCTGATAAGAACCAGCCAAAAAATGAATTAATAAAGCATCAATGAATTAAAATTTTAAATTCACCTAAAACCAAGGCAATTCTTCAACAAAAAAAAAAAAAACCCCCAATACTTATTTTTAAATTCACCTAAAATTGCAAGCCTCAGAATTAATCTAGTAACGCACCATGTTCTATGCCAAAAATTACTCTAGACAAGTATAAGAGAAGAAAGAGAAAAAATAGAATGAGACAATAGAACAAATATTAGCAAAATGCAGTGAATACAGGAATACATAGAGCAACATTCAATATTGCACTACATGTTTAGCAATATTCAGTCCAACACTTAAGTAAAAAAATACTTATCAAAGTAAAAAAGTAAAAGCATTCTATATAATAAATACTACATTAAACAACAAATTAATAAGTAGTACAATCTTCATATAGTCATAAGACTGCACTCAAACCTCATCATCCCCTTGACGAACCCAACAAACATTCTCATCCCCTTTTTCAGCTACAGGGTTGTAGATTTCAGCTTGCAAATGTGTCTCAACATCCACGATATCTCCCATTTTTTAAACTGATCATGCATTTGTAACAATAACAACATGCCAATCACTTTCCTTTGATTCTTCTACATAGAATACTTATGTTGCTTGAGAGGCAAGAATTAATAGTTCTTTGTAGGGAGGCACATTGCTAAAATTTGCTAATAAGAATCCATCCGCATCTTATTTTAATCTCTTCCCATTTGACACCCAATCACACTCAAACAATACAACTCTTGGATTGCCTCCGTAGTCTAACTCAATTACATTCTTCAAAGCTCCAAAATAAGCCACATCACTTAAAATAGGATTTTCATCCCTTATACTTAAAAAACTTGAAGTAATTGCATTCACAAAAACTCCACTATTTTGGGTTTTTCTTTTATGCTTAACATCTTTTGTGTGAAACCTGAAGCCGTTTATCATGAATCCTTGATTCTATAATCCAACTTCTTTAGGTTCCTTAGAAAGATAAACCAAATCTTTTGTAATATGGTTATCTTCAGATATTTGCAAAGAAGTTGCCTAGTTCACAAAAACAAAACCAAAAAAGAAAAAAATCAATACAAATGATAAAACCGAATTTAATTTGGCACATAAGAAAAAGGTTAAACAGAATTTTAACTTATGTGATGGGCAAACCATTAGGTGAACGTCTCACTATGAATACGCTCAATTTCATGTCTTCTAGCACGTGGATGATTTTTGGCTACCATTGTAAGGTGTTGACTATACAAAGTAGAAGTCGATTTAATCAGTAGCTGTCATTAAATCTACAATACTCCAATCCCTCTTTGAAAAAATTAAGGAGACTTACTCAATATATGGCTTGACAGCATCACAATTGAATATTACATATTGATGTTCTTTATTCAAAGAATCTCAATCAAACTTTATTGGTGTGCCTTTACTCAATGAGCACCCCGAAAATGTAAACACATCAACACCTATTCGAGAGTCAGCCATATCTTCTTTATTTCTAGTTGTTCGATTGAACCTTGTTTGGACATAATTAGCTAAATATAATAAGCAAAATGTTAGGTATTCTTCAGCCAAATAACCTTCTGCAATAGAACTTTCTGGGCGACTCCAATTTCGTACATAGGATTTGAAAGTGCTCAAGTATCTGAAGTAATAAAGTTATGAAATTACCATAACTATAATTGCAATATGTAAAAATAAAAGAAAAATTGATAAAAATAAAAATAGATAATGCATACCTCTCAATTAGATACATCCATCGAAATTACACCGGACCAGCAATTCTTGCTTCGTAGGCTAAGTGAACATATTGATGCATCATGATATTGAAAATTGATGGTGGAAGTTCCGTTCTAGCTCACAAAGAATGAAAACAATGTCCATGTCTAGTTGTATCAGATCACGAGGCAATAATTCCTTAGAGCAGAGTTGTCTGAAATACTTACTTAGCCTAAGCAAGGGATATCAAACAGATTTTGACAACACTTTTCTTAAGGCTATAGGCAATAATTGTTGCATTAATACATGATGGTCACGACTTTTAAGCCCTGAAAGCTTTGGTGGCTTCAGTTGTAAACACCTAGATAAGTTAGCAAAATATCCATCAGGAATCTTAACCCTTTTCAACACCTTGCAAAAATTTAATTTTTCACTCTTACTTAAAGTGAATGTAGCTCGAGGCAATGAAGATGCACCACTCTCTTTCTCAAGAGGATGTAGTTTTGCTCAAATTCCTATATCTTTCAAGTCAAGTCGTGACTTATGATCCCTTTTCTTATCCACCTCAAGTAATATGGCATAAATCATTTCATAACATTTTTCTCAATACGCATTACATTAAGATTATGCCATATCAAGTTATCCTTCCAATAAGGTAATTTAAAACAGGCATTTTTTTTATTCCAATTAAATGGCAATTTTTGGTTATCCTTCACCAGCTTCCTAAACTTAAAATTGATACCATCTAATTCTTTTAAAATCATATCTCTAGATAAAAAAGCTGGTCTACCTCGATGCTTCTCTTTACCATTAAAGGATTGACCATCCATTCTAAAAAAGTGATTGGGTTCTAAGAACCTACGATGTCCCACATAACAATGCTTGTTACTATTTTTCAACCATTGTGAATCCATCTCCTTATGACATATGGGACAAGAAAACTCTCCTTTAGTACTCCACCCCTACAAATTAGCAGATCCAGGAAAATAACTAATAGTCCATAATAAAGCAGCCCGCATTTGAAAATTTTGCTTTGAATACGCATCATATGTAGATACACCCACATCCTATATTTTCTTTAATTCTGCAATGAGAGGTTCTAAATGGACATCAAGATTATCCCACGGAGCAATTGGACAAGGTATTAAGCAAAGACAATATGAAGTATGGTTGCTTCATACACATCTAGGGGTTAAATTGTAAGGCATCAAGATGACAGGTCACATACTGTGAGCAACACTCATTCTTTTGAGAGGATTAAACCCGTCAAAAGCTAAGCCTAATCTTACATTGCATATATCTTTCAAAAAATTAGGATAAAGATAATTAAAATTTTTCCAAGTAGATGTGTTAGTAGGATGTCTTATAGAACCATCATCTATTCTATCTTCCACATGCCATCTCATTAATTTAGTAGTCTTTGAGGACATGAACAAACGTTGCAATTGAGGCTTCAATGGAAAATGCCAAATAACTTTTTTTGCATTCTTTCTTTTCTCCCCTGTACGATCATTTTCTGAAGTTGCCCACCTAGACTCTTTGCATGTAAAAAAAAATATTTCCATCCCAGTTTATCCCCCCAGTACAATGTGCAATCATTAGGACATTCATCTATCTTCTTATGCCCCAAACCTAATTGTTTCATTATCTTTTCAGCTTTATAATAAGAGTTTGGAATTTCAACACCCTTAGAAAATGATTCTCGCAACAAATTAAGAAGCATTTTAAAATGTTTGTTAGACCACTTCTCCACACAATTAAGATGTAGCAATCGAATAAGAAATGATAGCTTAGAGAAGTCCTTACACCCAGGATACAACTCTTGTTGAGAATCATTAATGAGTTTGTAAAAATTCTCAGCATCCAAGTTTGAACATTCAACTCTGGGAGATGTTTCAACCCTCTAAATGTTATCATCTATTAGAATGCCAAATGCATCGTGCAACAAGCCATCCATGTCATCAGCTTGACTAGTAACATTTTGCAAATTATTACCTACACTTATTCTAGATGAACTAGAGAATGAAAGTTCTCTATGTACTATCCAATGAGAATATCCCTTAATGAATCGATATACTATGAGGTTCTCTCACACCTCCATTTCAGTCCTCATTACCCTATTTCCACATTTTACACAAGTACATAATATCTTCCCAGTCAAACTTGTGTTGTTCATTGCAAATCTTAAAAAAAAAATCAACACCATTTTGATATGCATGACAATTTCTAGGAAGACTCATCCAAGATTTGTCCATATTGGCAATATTACAAGCAACACTACAAGAATAATAGGATATAGTGACGCCAATTTGCATCACTAAAGTGTGGCTTTCCTGACGCTTTTGGCCTGCTGATGCTTTGCCATGGCGTCGTCCAAAATCGCGTCACAATAGCTCTTGTGACGCTGAAAAGCGTAACCAAAAGTGTCACTAAAGGATGTCTATTCTGATGCATACTTATGTCATACTAGATCTTCTATTGTGACACTCGTTCGCGTCAACAAAAACGTCATTAACTCAATGTTAATTTGACACAATAGGTATTATATTATGACACTAATTGGCATCAAGCAAATACTACTACTCTGACACAGCAATTTGTCAAGAAAGCATGGCTAATATGACACACTTTTCATCACAAAAGGGGTTGTACTATGACACTTTTATGTGTCACAATAGATACTATAATGTGTCAACAGAAGTGTCATGAAAGTACATCTAATATGACAGGCAAAGCGTCAGTATATGGCCTTTAACGCGACAATGAAAAGTGTCATGTAATGTGTCAGCTCTAATATGACGGAAAAAAGCATCACTATAGGTTATGTAATGCCAATAAGCATCAGTGCTCGTTAGGCCTCTGTTTTTTTTTTTTACCTGCCTTAAATATATACCCGTTTCCCCCATAAATAAAATATAATTTTTAAATGCATTATATGAAAGATCAAAATAATCAAAAGCCACGCCGAAAAGAAAGTAAATCCAAATGTAAATTCTATAATATCCAAATTTAATATTCATATTCATTGAACGAAAACAACACAAAAGTGAGTACCAGTATATTTGAATACATTAGTTCTTGAAACCAAGCTAATCTAAAACTAAAAATTCATTCTTCCAATGATGTTGTCCCAATCCCAAACTGCTTTGATACTGAGATGCATATTCAATCTTCTTCCCGAATCCTCACCTATATTTATCACATGGAATGAATTTAGTAACAACAACATTATAAGGCATGATGAAAAACAACAAATATTAAACTAATTAATAAGGTAAGTGTTTAGATAGTTACCAAATGGCGTGGCCAAGCAATAGATAATCCAATCGAGTCTCCAATTGTTTAAATAAGATCTAATGGCCTTATCAATTGCTCATCACGATTGAAAGGAGCTAAAACTACAACTTCACACCATCCCTCACCTAGCCTTAGTCCCCCAACTTGTTGGGATGGATCCAAATTTTGAATGCAGCCTGTAGCAACTACTTTAGTAGAATCCAACATGCTTAAAATTGAAACATATCCACCAACCTACAATGAGTATTTTATTCAGTCTATTTTTAATGGAATTAGTGAAACAAGCTAAACAACTCATGGTCATGAAAAATGAATTGACTATGCAAAGTAAGCATCAATATTTATCAGCAAAGTTAACTTTTACTATGATCTGTCTCAACAAAATAGCTACAATTTATGCATCCTTTCAACTTCATAAGAAACATCTATTCATACCAACAGCATAAGCAGCAGACATCTCAAGAAGAATAAGGAAGTCAGAGGAAAGGGGAAAAATAAGAACAAGAACAAGACAAGCTAAGCAAACATTGGCTGTTAAACATAGAAGCCTAATGCATAAATCCACAAGTTAGCCTGAAGTTCTAAGGTCATCTGTTTCATACGTGGAATGTTTGGAAGACTCAAATAAGTGTATTCTGCATATGGAGAGGTTTACTGATCGCAACCATACTGAAAATTAGAGATGTATAACCAATAAGCTAAAAATGCACTGATAATGCTACTGAAAATGCACTGAAACCAACATTAGCCAACACCAAAGATGCACTGAAAATGCTACTGAAAATGCACTGAAACCAACATCAGCCAACATCAAAACAAACGTCAGCCAACAACAACCAAAACCAACACCAGCTAACACCAACACCAGCCAACGCCAATACCATCCAAAACCAGATCCCAAAAAAATAAAAAAAAAAGAAAAAGTTCACATCAGCCAACACCAAAACAAACGTCAGCCAACAACAACCAAAACCAACACCAGCTAACTCCAATACCAGCCAAAACCAACACCAGCCAATGCCAATACCATCCAAAACCAGATCAAAAAAGAAAAAGGGATGATGAACTATTTATACGCATGCTTTGCTACATTACCGAAGAAGTAAGGCATGAATTATGTTAAAATATGGTCTATACCCTTAATGTAGTGGTGCTACTGTTGGAGCACATTGATGGGATTCTTGAATCAGGTGGGGACGAACTATTTCTCCGAGGCATTAACAATGCTCGTATCTCTGCAAGTTCTTTTGCTTGTTCACTTAATTGGTGTTTCATACTTGTAATTTCATCTCTTTGCTCTTCAATTATACGAAAGGATGTGCTGCGACTTGGTATTTCACCCCATACATATGAAGGGTGAACACCACTGCCAAACATGCGGATTCTACCATATTTATCTGGGCCAACAACTTGAGAGAATATATCATTTGGCCCAAGTCTATCTTCTGAGCCAGGTGTGAGCTGTGTAGTTCTTTCATTCATTTCATTCTGTTGAAAGAAGAACATTGAACAAAATATATGATTAAAATTATAACACTTGCTCCAAAACAAAATTCTGCATTTGTCAACTTTAGCACAAATCTTTGTTTTTAGCATATCTTTTGATATACCACTCCAAACCACTCGAAATTTATGCCAAAGTGCTCCTAAGATCCTTAGCTATATCTAAATGAATTCCATTTGATTAATATAGAATCAACACAGAATTTCTGCACCAAAATCAGTCCAACTTTTACCATGATTTATCCATTTTTTGCACAAAATAACATTATCCAAACTACCTTTAAAACACCTTCAGACATCATTTAAAGCACATCACATAACACCTTGAATCAGCCAGAACACACAACAGCCCCAAAACATAGCCATTTTCTAAGCATATATCATGATTTTCATGAATTTCTCAAAAAAATTAATGTTAGCTCTCCTATAACATAAATGACTCCAAGAAGTACTTTCTGAATAAGTTGTAGAAATTCCCAAACAAATGCATTTGACTATTCCCAAACAACTGACCAATGCAAACTAGAGCAATCTTATAGTTCCTAAGTTATTTCTACTATCTCAATGTATAACCTTTCTCAAACCCACGCACAACATCTCATGAAAAAAAGAAAGTTGAGATATTTCAAGCTACAGATTTCATACAAAAGCTTTAATCTTTCTAGCATCTAGAATGCTTCTACATTCTCTTTGTCATATAATTCAAGTGACAAGTAAACATACCAACTCTCTCTTTAATACCATATAGGTAGCTTTTAGCTTTTAGCTTTTAACACTATGTGCATGGATGTCCAGGGGGAAAAAACAGAAGTAACTGCAACCAGAAACCAGCACTACAACCAGAAACTAGCTTACCACTGCATTGGCAATATAAGAGTCGGAAGAACTTCCATTAGCATCCATATAACATTTCTTGAACATTTGTACACGAGTTGGGGAATGGCCTTGCTCCGTGTCTGAATCATTTAATATAGTTTATTAATTACTAACGGGCATTGAAATTAACACTTGAAATTGGGGCAAAATTTAAATTTACCATATCTGCACGAATTTGACAATGTGGCTTCTTTCCTGTCCTATGATTCATGTTCTTCATGTTCCTATTCCTTTTGTTCTTTTCCGATAATGCCTTTTTTTTTTTAACACCAACAGATTTACATGTCATTAGTCCCTATAAAAATACAAAATTTCCAGAAATAAATCCTGAATTTTCTCCTATAGTCGAAGGAAGTAGTCATAACTTCCCTTCTGATGAAGCCCACCATTGTATGAGATTAGTCCATCGACTTTGTATCATGCGTTCATCAGTACATGGAGTTTGGGTTTGAATGTCTTTTTCTGGATCATACCAGTTATGCTTCAATGATGATTTCCAATTCCTCCACTTTATTCCAATTGACCGTAAGATAGCGGGCTTAAGACAAGGTTGTACATTAAATTTCTCCTGCATATGGACAGAAAAATGCATATATCAAAATAGATATTACAATATAACACTAGATGCTAAAAATAGGAAGCATAGAACAATATAAGTACCTTCGCAACATTAAACATCTCATCCTTGTTTTCTTTTGAAATTTGACACCATGTTTTCTTATCAATTGGAGCATACCTTCCATTCCTTGCTATTGTTCCCAAATATTCAGACAATTTACAACGGTTCGGTCCAATCGGTTGTCCAAACTTGTTGAATTGAATATCCAATGGCTTAGCAGTTTGAGGGCGGCCCCAAAGTGATTTCATATAAGTTGGACCCCTCTTGTGAACGGGCATACTGCTTCCATTACTTGCTTCTCCTATGAAAAGCATACATTCAATATATTACATAGTAACAAAAATTACAAACCATTTAAGAAAACACTACAATATGCTATACCTTGATCTTCACTTTGGTGCATGTTGTAATACCCCGCCCAAAACCACCTTTGACTATGGGGAAAAGTCATGCATTGCATATCATTTCGCATTTTACGTGGTAGCTCAGAATTATTTTATTTGCATGGATGCATGTAAATTTTTCCGTTGCTCTTGCATTTGAATTAATTGATGTGAAATAGTTGTGTCGTTAAAGATTTGGATAAGGGGGGGGTTTGGTCGAATATTTGGAAGGATGAGTATTAGGGTGGTGAGAACTGATTGTGGAA
>JANUWF010001769.1:0-16903 GCA_026120185.1 Voacanga thouarsii
TGTGGTAAACATGGAATAAACATATCAAATATGCATGCAAGATAGAAACAAAAGTGACATAGCGTGGCCTATAACTTATGTTGATCATCATGATCAAAGTGAAGATCAAGGTGGCCAATCTAGGTATATGAACTCCTTTAGCATTCTCTAATGCCTTGAGTATACTCCTCCTTAGTTGTAAATATAGGCCGCTGTCTTCTTTTACATTGGATTGTAAAATTAAAATAATTCCTATTCTAGGAAAGCAATACAATTTTACAACAATGAAAAACAACACGCAGGCCGTATTTAAAAATTACAACTTAAAACAACTAGAATGTAACCTACCAATCATATTGGGATAAAACGGGCCATGCTATACACTATTCAAAATAATCTACAACTATAATAAAAAACATTAATGAACAATACACAACGAACAGTTAGTCGAGATTCTAAGGGGCAGCGCCCCTTGCGGGGTCTCCAAGGGCAGCGCCCCCAGAAGGAAAAACGATTTTCCTTCTCTCTTTGAATGAGATTTCGCCTTCCGATTTTCGAATATTAATCAGATTAACATTCGGACCCCTTAATAACCATCGCCGTGAAACTTTCATATTACAGACAATCTACGTTCCCTTTTAATCATATTCGTACAGATAACATATTATCATGGTCGATTAATACAAACAATTGGCAAATATAAAACCACAGATAGCATGCTTACGATACCATATCATATTAAAATAGACCAGTTTACAGATAATTTGCAAAGAATCTGGTCTGATTAGACAACTAAGATGCACAAATTAAACCTAATTCAGGCAGTCTGCATGCTAAGTATTCTAAAATCATAATCATGTGAATATGCTATATACATCGTTTAAATGCACATATAAATATCATACATAAATTCAACAATACGATTAACACAGATGACTCAACCTAATCGTTTAGCAAGTTGCTCTGATACCACTGTTGAGATTCATGGACTCCTAAACACGAAAAACATCAACGAATCCCTTCCGAGGATGCAAGTAAACGATTAAGAAGATCTAAGGCTTACAGAATTACCTTTTTGTTTGGCGTAATCGAGATCCTTCGATTCTGATTATATTGTTGTACGTGCAACCCGAACGATCACCAGACGCTATAGTGTGCGAACGTCCTCTATCGGATACATACAGCGAACTGACTCGTTACCCCGAGTGTGCTAGCGCCTAGGGTTTGAGAGGGTTTTTTTTTCTTCTGGTAAATGGAGGCACGAATATTTTTAATAGAACAAGGCTCTTGAGAAGACGACTAGGATTTTCTTAAAAAATCCCCGAACCTCTTAGAGTCCAATTCTGATAATATCTTATCATACTTTAATTTAAATTCAAATTAAATTAAAACTGATATGATAAGATTCTGCCATTATCTCAGTAATTTAACTAATTAATTTATCGAGCCAGATTCTTATAATCTGGATATTATCCAGATACATGGAATGTAGACATATTTCCAAATTCATTGTATCTAGTAAATTTTCTAAGTTCGATTAACTTAAACATATTTTCCGATTCATCAAATCTGGTTACCAAAAAAATAACCTAACAAGTTCGCTTATTGTGGACCCTATAGGTTCATTTAACACTGGCAGTGTGCCTAAATCATATTTAAATGGCCCATAAGTTATAAGCGGTTTCTAGCAAAACATTATAACTATCTAGGTTAAATGAAGATCAGTGATCTCTTTGAACCGAACCACAATTTTATATTTAGTCCTTTTGTCACACGATATTCAGATTAAGCATAAGGCACAGAGCATGTCATCCTTATTAAGTTGAATCAATTATTTCTTGATTTCATAGTAAACTGTTCAAACAAATGATATTAATATCTTAAATTGATATATTTGAGCACGGCTATGCATTTTAACAGTTTAATTTATCAAGGGGCCCATGGATATCTCTCCCATAATTGAGAGGGACAAATTCCTTCACTATCAATCCTATTCCTCTCCTTCATTTATTCTATATCTAACAGTAGTCTAATTTATTATCTGGTTAAAGACAACTTTAGACAACGTCAAAATATAGAACTTATCAAGTAGGAAACTATGATGAATTTAGGTTGAAGGACTTTTAATATTATTATGGCTAAAAGTACTTATGACATGTTCCATGAAGTACTCTCACAGTGGGTCATGTCCAATACAATGTTCTCTAACATTTATTTATGTTTTGACTTGATATCACAATTATCCATGACTAGTAAAACATAGCCATCAAGTCACAAACATACTAATCTTAATTTATTATTGTTCCAATAATAATAATAATCGATCAAGGACAGTTTTAGAATAGTCATTGTATTCATTGTTGGGTTGTACTATCAAATCATATACTTGATGACCACAAAACAAAATGCACTATTCATGGAAAGGAAAACCTCATATTATTGTATAAAACATAACGACAATAGTATAAGTACAAATTGACTCTAGGGCATATCCCTAACAGTTGATTTGTGACTTGGAGTTATTTTGTGGAGCAATATTATTTTGTGTTTTTGTGTAATAAATGATTGGGTCATTTAGACTCGAATTTTATTTTGTTCATATTTTGGAGATTGATAAATTACTACTTCTTCATGGAATTTGTTTTTAGCTTGCAATTTTGAGGTGTAATGAATATTGTTGAAGTTATTGATCTTTTGTGTGTTCTCTTGAAAGATAGTTTCCATTGTATATGAGTAGGAGAATTCAAGGTAGTATTATAGATTTTGATTCGAAACTAGAGAGAACTTTGAAAAGGTTAAGAAAAAAAAGACACACTGCATAAAGAGGTGTTCACTTAAAGGACTTAGAAGATATAGCAAATCTCGATGGCCACATTAGAATACACAGAGAGGAAGCTCAAGTTGGAAATGGAAATAGAAACAAAAATGGAAATGAAAAGAGGACAATAGGGGACTATGCAAGACCATCGCTTCATAGGATGAAGTCGATATATTAAGGCCAAGAGTGGAGGCTAAAACTTCAAACTGAAGCCGTCTTTTATCCAAATAGTACAACAAAATAGTACAATTTGATGGACTCCCGAAAGAGGATCCTAATATGCACATTTCTAGGTTTCTAAAAATTTGTGACACCTTGAAGCTAAATGGAGTGTCCGAGGATATGATTAGACTTAGACTCTTTCCATTTTCCCTAAGGGATAGGGAGAAATTATGGCTGGAATCACTTCCTTCAAGCTCTATCACTACTTGGGATGAATTAGTTGAAAACGTTTTCAAAAAGTTCTTCCCTCCCTCTAGGACTACAAGCTAAGAAACGACATCTTTTCTTTTGGCCAAATAGAATGAGAGACCTTTTATGATAGCCGAGAAAAATGGAAGGAACTTTTGAGGAAATGCTCACATCACGGGTTGAATTTAGGATTCCAAATACTGACTTTCCATAATAGTTTAAATTTAGCCATGAAATAATTTTTGGATGCAGCATCCAAGTGCACTATAACCACAAAGACCCTTGAGGAGTTGAGGGATCTTATTAAGAACATAGCTATGAATAGCTATTCATGTGGCAATCCAAGGGCTAAGGCGCGCGCATAAGAGATGCATAATGTAGGTGTCATAGCGGCTATGGAAGCCAAATTTGAAGCCCTTACAAAAATGATAGAGAAGATGCATGCCTTCTCTCAAGTGCAAGCTTAAGTGATGTTGTCTGATTTTTATGTAGGATTCTATCCGAATGCCAAAATATAAGGTTACCTAATAAGCAAAGAATAGAGCATGTGGATTTTGTTAGGAATGCTAGGCAAGCAAACAACCCTACAGTAACATGTATAATCCCAGATAGAAGAACCGCTCAAACTTTGCATGCAGTAATTCAAATCAAGTGAGGCCCCTCTTCCCTCACAAGGCTACCCAATGGCATGACTCCAAGCTTCCCCTATCATGCAACTCCTCCTCATCTGACAAAGCCTTCACTTGAAGATTTAGTTTCCAAATTAGCCTTTTCAACAGATATAAAGTTATAAGGAGTTGAAGCGTCCATGAGGAATCAAGAAGCCTCCATTCACAACTTGGATAACCAAATTGGACAACTCTCCAAGCTCATCTTATAAAGGAAAAGTGGATCACTCCCAGTAGGCAACACCAAGAACAACTCTCGCAATGAGAGTGGAAGGTAGTGATTTCTCCTTTTAGTGCTAGCAAGTTTGGAGAAATTTTATTTTTCTTTTGTTTATTTTAGTTTTCCTTCTTGCTACTTCTAGGATATTATTGTGGATTCTAATATGATTTAATTTTAGTTTTTGTTGAAGTACTAGAAGATGATTTTCTTGGAACATTTTAATACAATATTATTATGCTTTATTTGATGGTATTTTGACTTCCCTTCTTAGCACCAGTTTTTGTTCATTTTGCTATTTTTTATAGGAGTTTCTAACGGTAATTGATTTTTACATATTTAATGTATTTGTTTATGTTTTATTTTATTGAATAAATAGCAAATTTAAATTTATAAAACTAGTCTAGGCCACCTAGGAGAAGTTCCCAAGGTCACCAAGACCATGAAGTCCGGTCTAGGCCACCTAGGGAAGGTTCGCTAGGCCGCTAAGACCGAGAGAAAATTGTTTAGGCCACCCAAGACCTCCCTGGGTGGCCTAGTATTCTGATATTGTTTACTGCAATTTCTATGTCTTCTTCATATTAAAAATTGTTCTTTTTTTTGTGTTTTCTTTTGTCCTCTTATTCATATTATAAATTTTTTTCTTTGGTCCGTGTTTCACCACACATAGCATTTCTTATTTTTGTTTGTGTTTCTACATAGCATTTCACCTTGTAAATTGTTCTTATTTTTTATTTTCTGCACACACCACACATAGAATCTTTTTTTTTTCCCTTTCTTCTTGTCTTCTTCTTGTTCAATTACTTTGTTCGGTTCTTTTTGCCTGTACCACGTATTATTTTTGGGTTTTTCTTGTTCACAACACAATGCATATATATATATATTGTTCTATCTTATTCACCTCTTAGCCTTGTCATTTCATTACTTTTCTTCATTTGCCCATGCATACATTTTGAAAATTACTTTGTTCGGTTGTATCTTGTTGTCCAATTGTTTTGTAAATTGCTTTTCTCTGGTTGCTTTTCTTGTTTCACCATTCACAATTATTTTTCATGTTTTTGGTCAGGCATCTTCATTTCCTTTTTTGATAATTGTTTTAGTGCACTTTCATCTTGCACTTCCATTTTGTTTCACTGCATCATACACCACTCACAATTATTTTCTTTGTTTTTTGTCAGGCATCTTTATCTTCTTTCTTAAACCAGTTGCTTCTCCATTTTTCTCAGATTCACAACCTTATGTCTTTCATTCATGCGAGATACTCATTTCATTCTCTTCATTTCACATATAAATTCATTTATTGATTCACCTACATTTTCATTCATTCACTTTCATACATTCACTTCAATCATTCATTCCCTTAGTATTTATCTTCTTCCTACCCATTTCCTTCCCTTGCTACTTAATAAAACTTTCCCACTTTAGGTCCTATTTTTTCAACTTGAAGATTGTGTTTGAGTGTTGTCTTACTAACTGTGGGGTTTTGTTGAAGTGGAGTTTGTTTTGTGTAAAGTAGTGAAAGGGACTTTTTGTAGGAATAAGTTTTTGGAATAGAATAAATGTTTTATCTGTGTGTTGGTGTAGTCGAGAAAAGTACTTTGTGGTTGTCAGCTATTTTTGGACATAGTGCATTTTCTTGACCTGACAACTTTTCTCAACATTTTGTTACACAATGCCTCGAACTAAAAATATCCTCTCTGAAATAAAGAAAGGTGAAGCCTTCTCCTTATGTGACCCCTCTAGAAAACTCTAATCCACGTTGATACTTTGTTGATGAATCATGTGCCACTTGGTATGCTCGTAGAGTATCCAACAAGATTGTAGTTGAAAAGACTATCAAACAAGAGTTGGACAGATCTTTGAAAATTTCTCAACTCTTTCATAAGATAGGTTGGAGGCCTATCCTTCAACTTGAGGGATCCTATTATTTGGACTTGGTGAAGGAATTTTATGCAGATATACATGACAAGAAACAAGGCCATTTCACGCACATTAACACCACGGTCAAATGGGACCCTATCCATCTCGCGAGGAAAGCCTTGGCACAGATCCTTAATGTTTCAGATAAAGGCGAGTGGGTTGTTATGGACTCGTTCAACAAGAAGGTCACCTTGAACAAGGGCTAGAAGTTCAATACTATAAAGAATGAGTTGGGGTTAAGATACAACCAAACTACGCAATCACTTATGTTGTAGACAAAAGTTTTGTCCCTCCAGTTTTGTCTAGTAGTTTATCTGTTGGGGTGGAGTGTCTATCTAAAAGTGAGTGCTAGTAATGAAGTAAAGGTTATTAATGTATATTGTTCTAACAAGATGCTACACTCAGAGCAAATAACCTTAGCTCCCATTCTCATCTCATCTATGCGTGAAGTGAAAGCAAATGGCAGCCCCTCAATAGCCTTTGTGCTTCCCATGGTCATCACCTGAGTATCTTCGTGCTGGTGTCAATTTTTCGGGTGAAATAGCCATGCTTATGCATAAAAATGATGTAATTTCTGATTGAAATCCGGAGAATATGGGCTATATTTTTAATAAAAAATGAAAAAAGATGGCTAACACCAAAAGAAGCCCAAGATTTAGAAGAAGAAGAAGAAGAGGATGAATCCCTTTGGGCTTTGACATCCTCAGTTCCAAAACAAGCCAGTTTGGAGGATTCTTAAGTAGATATGAGGACTGCTTTTTGCCCAAATGTAGATGGAGGTGGCATATCTAAGAACTGAACAAGGAGAAATAATAGCCACCTAGCTACAACATGATGACTGATTTGCCCAACAACGTGCTTATATAGAAGACCAGCAATAGAAATTAGGCCAAGAGAAGCTGTTGCAATAGCAGTATGAGTCCTTCACTTATATCGAAGATCAAATAGACCAACTCTGGATAGACCAGAGGGTTATTAGGGGTTCGCTCGATAATATCTGGTAGATGTAGCACTAGCAACAGCAATACTTGGATAATATTTGGGATGTTGTATCTAGGAATCATAGGCCACATGGAGGAGCGGGACCATCAACTTCAGGAAGAGGCCACTTCTAATTTTGTTTTTGGAGATTTTTTTCATTTTCTTTCCTCTGTATTGTATTTCCTTTAGACTCAATTTTGTACATATCTGATATTAATTTAATTCCATTTTTATTTTGACTGTGTATATTATTATTTCTTACAATTAACATTCACTATATTTCACTTATTTTTGATAGTTTTATTTTCTTCTTCTTTTGATACGATTACACTTTCCATGAAGCTATGATTACTCGGGGAGTATTACTATCCTTCTTTCCTTTTTTATTCATTTTAGTCTAATTTGGATGAATCTAATATGATATTTATGCTAATGAGAATATTGTCCGATTTAAGTGTAGGGGATGCGTTATGTTAATATTCTGTTCAAGTTTTTATTATGATTACAGAATTGTTCTCGATTTTGAGGAGTTGTGTTTCTTGATTTTAAGGAGTTATGTGATTGGGCCAAAGTTTTTTCGATTTTTGGACTTTGTTGGGCCTTCATGATATTGTTGTTGTTCCCATTTTAGCATGAGAATTGAATCTAAAACCTATCGGATGAGTTTGTTTTTGGGAAAACTTTTACATTAGGAATGAACAATTAGATCTTGAGAATTTAAATTAACATTGTTTAGGTTTTAGTAAAAGTGACACCATATTATTTCTTCGGAATTCAGGTATTAGTTGTGATGAAATATAAGCATGGCACTTTAGGTTAATCTTTGTTTTATGATTGATCAACTTTTCCTTTTTTCGGGTGAGTAACTGTAAATTAAGGTTAAAAAAAAAAGAGAATAAAGAAAGGTAATACAAAAGCTGAAATATCTTTATTCGTATATGATATGATCATGGCAAGCACCAAAACTTGTGGAATTAAACTCAAGAATAAGAACCCTACCAAACTCACACACAAGAATACTAAGGTACTAGGAAGTTAACACTGTTGTGATATTGTGAATCTAGCCTACTTCAAAGACATCCTAACACTCTAATCTATCAAAGATTAGAACACTGAGGATAGGAATTTGAAGGCACCTAACTTAATTCTATCAAACATACTAGGCAACCTAGCACATGAGATTAGAGAAGAAGTTGAGATTATCCATTGAAATTTATAGACAAGATCAAATATTGGACTAAATCCTTTGATTTAGTCTTAATATTTATGGGAATCACTCAATAGGATCATTTTCAAAAACTCTCTCTGAAGAGAACCAATTGATTTCTCAATTCAAAATATCCAAAAGTTGTTGTTACAAGCTATAATGGGGTATTTATAATCTCCTAACATACCCCAACTAATTAGTATGCTAATCACAGAATTAGGTGACCTTAATACAAGTATTAAGGCCCTATTATATGTCTTAAGATAAGTAAAAATATAATAAAAGTCGTGGGATTTAAAAGAATGCAATTAAGCTAAAAACAAGGAAGATAGCAAAAATTTGGGCTGGTCTCGACTTGAGCTGGCGCCGATTCAGCTGCATCATCCTGCGCTGGCTGATTTTGGAAATCAACCAGTTGCCAATAGCAATAAGCTGGTGTCGGCTAGATTGGATGGGCAGCCGTTGACTACCTTTTGGCCAGCCATCGCAACTATCCCAGGTGTTGCTCGGTCTTTTCTCGTGCAGCGCCATTTTCCTATTGATTTCCTTACTGTTTTGCACCCTAAATATTATTCTTGACCTGTAATGTTACCTTAGTTGTTCCCTTTATCTTTCAAATAGTTTTGAAGCCAAGATTGTTTCTATTTGAAGTTCCCTTATGTTATATATCTTCAATTATCCTTTTACCGTTTAATCCTTGATCATTTGCTTGTTTGAGCTTCCACAAGGATTGTTGCCTTTTTTGTATTCCATTTAGCCCCCATTTCTTTATCCGTTCCTTCATCAATCTCTTGGCCTTTGGTTTATTGGCTTGCTTGGCTTAAATCCTTTTTGAAACCTCTTGAAAATGGATCTTACCTAACCGTAAGTTGTGACTTGGACTTCTCTTTGCTTTCTTTTGAGTGGCCTTTGTGCCTGAGGCGATTCCTATTATTTTCCCTTTATTTGAAATGATTCAACCTCAAATCTACACAAGATTACAAACAAGAATAATGTTGTGTAGGTAAAATTTCTTGCCTTGGTCCCTCATTAATGTTTTTTATTCTTCTTTTCACTACCCATATTTTTCCTCTCATTTTACCTTCACTCTCTTTTCTTTTCTCGTCTTCTTGCTTGTCCCTCTTTTCTTTTTCTCTCAAACTTGAGATGGTCACTATACTCTCATCCCCCTCTTCCTTTTTTTCGTTAATTTTTTTCTCTCTTTCTTTTCTTACCTTAACCTCTTGTTCCCCGTTCTTTTGTCCTTCCTTCTTCTTTCCTTTTCTCTTCTCATTTCTTTCCTCACCTAATTTCTTTTGTCTATTTTTTTCCTCTCTTTACTCATTTTCATTTTCTCTCAAGATATTTTGATCTCTCAAAACCTCACTAAGGGGTAAGGGAAATAGAGTAATCTTCTTTCTATCTTTTTTCAAAGAATAAATGTTCCTCTTCCCTTCATAGACTACATCTCTATCAAATAACTAAGGTCTTCCTAACAAAATGTGCCCTATATACATGGGAAATACATCACAAACCACTTCATCCTTATACTTTCCCATATCAAAGGCAACCTTTACTTGTTTGTTCACCTTTACCTCACCACAATTATTCAATCATTGTAGCTTATAGGGTCTAGAATGTTTCAAGGTTTCTATTCCTAACTCCTCCACTAATGTAGCACTAATTTTATTTTTACAAGTCCCTCCATCAATGAGGATACTACATGGTTTTTGTTTGATTTGACACCTTGAATAAAATATATCCTCCCTTTGCAAATTTTCTCTTTTTTCCATATCCTCACAAACATTTTCAACTTCCATTTCTACTCCAATCAATGAACAAGTGGGTTCAATCACAATTCCCCTTTTTCTATCTTATTCCCCTTCTAATTTACCCTTCAATACCTCACCACATTCTTCTGTATTGAATGAGATGTTACATTGGTCATTTATGAACACCATCTTCATGTTTGGACACTCTTGGAAGGAATGCCCATAACCTATATACTTGTATCATTTGATGTCCCTACACCTATGTGATCCCAACAAGGCTTTGCATTTCTCTATGCTCCTTTCATCTCTAGTCGTGGTGCTTTCATGCAAGGTTGGGTTAGATGGCTTATTCCCACTAGATTCATTCCTTCCTATTTGTTCATCCGCCACTTCTCACCACTTCTTATTTTTCTTCTTTTGTTTTAGAGTTTTTTTTTCCACTTCAATTCTTAGATGCATTTGCTCCTTAATAAATTCAACACCATCATACTCCATTCCTTCTTACTCATTCTCCTTTAACACCTCTAGTAGATGTGACTCATCTTCTAAAAAGAATAGTATTTTTTGAACTCCTTAGTCACAATTTGCATTGAATTCATGGGATCCACTTCAACTTCTTCATCATCACTAAGCTTCTCAACAACTACAACATTTTTAATGGCCACTTTAGTCTCAAGTCTAACACTTTGCTTCCTAATTTGTCTCTCCCCTTTGGAATCATGCACCCATAAAGTATTTCATATTCTAATTTATGTGGACAATCAATCTTTGTGTGTCTTCTACAACAACAAATCTCACAAGTTAATCGTCTAATATTTATTTGTTCCACCATGCTTGTAGAGGCTTGAGATTCTCTCTTTTACCTTGCAACTCTTCCTTCTCCATTAGTTGTTGTAGCAAACTTGGGCACTTGTAGTAATAATGACCATCACTCCTACAATTGTAACAATTATATCTTCCTCTTTTTTGCACCCCTTCTTCTTGTGTCCTAAGCACTTCACTTCTCCCTTTTTGCTTAATTCTTCTTGGACACTCATAGAAAGTGTGTAACACCCCACTACCTAGGCCCAACAGGTCCGGGGATGTCGCCCCATCCAAAGGATAAGGGGTCTTTATAACTAGGACACACAATAAAAATAAAATAATACCTTAAAAATTTAAATCTTATTACAACCCAAAAATTCATGAATAAATCCAAAATAAAAAATTGTTCACTCTCAACTCCCAAAATATTACATAAAATAAATAACAAAATATCTTCCAAGGCAGGCAACACTAGCTACTCATCCCCACAACAAGATCAACCTGAAATCATGGTAAAACGGGTGATGAGATAAAAATCTCAGTAAGTCTGTGTGTGCTTTGAGTGTTCAGAGCAAACAGTTCATGAATGCAAGGTGTAAGAATTTCATAAGAAAAATACTGGCAAGCAATAAACAATAGTCAAAATTAAGAGTGGCGTTTTGGCTTTTCCAACCATACATGTACAAATAAATCAACCACTCAAAAAGGGTAGTTATGGGTTACCACACGTTGGGCCCCATAACCATACAACGGTCAGAATGCCACACTTCGTGCAGACTGACAAAAAGTAGGTGATTGGCCTACCGGGTGAGATACTTCTCCATCTCTACACCCAAACAAAATCGGTTGTCCATTCCGGTAACACACAATCCACTTGACTGAAAACTGCTAGCTCAGACCGGCACGACCTACAAAACTGTCATCTTATCCGGGAAGGACGTACCCCTCAGAGGTAGCCACCTACTGAGAGACTTACCCTAACTCTTCAAAGACTAGTCCTAGCAATCCACCCTTATTGAGTACTCAATGTAATTTATCCCAGTTAGGGAAAAATGAATAAATCATAGCTCGATTTGAAAATGGAAATTGAGGATTTTCAAAGTTTGGGACAAAGCTGGTTTTAGAAAGAGTTTAGAGTTTGAGTAAAACTGCTTATTGATATTCAAATAATTTGTTTGACTGAAATGAAATATGAGACAATATTGAATTGTCTTTACAGAAGTGAGTGTCCACGCACTCTATATTTGGCTTGCCATAATAACCATTTTGCATCAAATAAGTTTTATGCAGGAGCTTACCTGATCCTTGCTCAAACCCTAATCATAATCCATCCCCTTCCAATATCATCCTAGAGGCATGAATCTAAAATTTAAAGAGAAGGTTGAAGAGGCTTACTTGAAAGATGATGACCTTGAAGAAGTTTTGAAAGAATCCTCTCGCGTGGACAGCTTGGTTCATCCAAGGAGGAAAAAGGAAACATGGCCATGGTTGAAGTAACCATTTGGCCAGAGAGAGAGAGAGAGAGAGAGAGAGAGAGAGAGAGAGAGAGAGAGAGAGAGAGAGAAAGAGTTCATTAGTGTGTGTGTGGGTGTATATATATACATATATTCATTAAGAGTTGAAGATAAGTGAATTTGGAGATGATTGATCATGCTTACCTTAAAGGAGTTCTTGGGCCTTCAAGTAAATTCTGGTTTTTTTTTTATCCAAAAATGAGACTTGGATTTTGGTATTTGATGTTAAAAATTGCATAAGTGGTTTCAAGGGGTTGAGTAGGTGTGATAGGGAGTTTTTGGAGAAGATTGGAGAGGTTTGGAGTGGTCTTAGGCGTGAGAATGCTAGTAGGTGTTCTTGGTTTGGAGAGAATGGAGAGAATTTGGTTGAAGCTGGCCGAAATTCTATGGGAATAGGGTGGCCGAATTGTTTGGGAGGGTTTTGGTAATAGAATTTTCTAATTTGAGAGGAAAAGGAAAGCTGATTGTTTGAAATCCAAAAAGAATATTTTAGGGAATCAATTTTGGAAACAAATATGGTAAGTAAATCTTTAATGGTGGAGAGCTTTCGGAAAGCTACAATGGCCGACTGACTTGCTGGAATTTTGCTGAGATGAGTGTTGTTTGATTGAGCTTTAGGGTGGCCGAAATATGGTGGACAATGGTGAAGGGATTTTCTGGTTGTTGGAGTGTTGATTTATGGTAGTTTACTAAATATGTTTGCTGGAATTTTGGTCTTCAATCAATGGCTTGATTGGAGTGATTGATGGAGATATTTTAGGAGCATGCATGGGACTGGTTTTCGAGCAGAATACTGGGGAGGATGATGAAGCTCAGTTCATGGTTGTTCAAGGGGAGTTTGTACAGAAAAATGGTGGAAGTTTTGGACAAGGCTGAAGAAGAAGCAAAGCTAGAAAATCCTAAATAGATTTTTGCAAGGTTTGTTGGAAATTTCTGGGTAGATTTTGCTGCCATTTTTCAGTCAGTTCGCAGAAGGTTTGAAGGGGTATTCAGAGGTCCTTCAAGGATGGTTTCCATCATTCTTTATGGAGGAAAAATGAGGTTGAGTTTCTAGGTGAAAAATTAGAAGAAACAGCTTGGTTTTGGCTCACAAATGTTGCGAAAATTGTCCAAAATATTTTCTGGTTTGCACAGGTTTTTGAACTGCTCGGTTTTGGCTGGAATGTTCAGTCCTCAAGTTAAGTGAAATGGCCATTTTTCTGGCAGCATTTGGGAGGGAAAGATGGCTTAAATTTTTGACACTTGGACTGAACAAGAAGCTGGAAAAATTCCAGATTACTACATGAAGAAGATGAACACATTTAGGTTGGAGTTTGAAAGTTCAACCATGGAGATTAATTCCCTTGGGAACCTTTCACAACTTCTCCCCATTTTCGGCCAACAAGATGTCTCACACTTAGACATTTTCGAACCTTCAATACCTTAACACTTTGCTGGAATTTTCTAAAAATAGAATTGGCTTAGATGAATTGAACAACTTAATGAATTGAGAAGTAAGGAAAGCTAAGAATCAAGAAGGGTATGAACCCCCTTAGAAATTTTTGTAGGGCACAAGAGTAGGATTAGGACATCCCTATCATGTCTCCCGTAGGACAACACTCCTACTCTTTCCTAAAGCATGCAAAGGCCGAAATATAGCCTTCTTACACAAAAATAAAATTTAATCATGCTAAAGCTCCAATGATAGAATTTGAACCCAAGACCTCAAGAATTAATTCCAAAGCTCTAACTACTAAACTACAACAACTCTTGTTCTTATTTTCTCTCCCAAATATTTGTCCTATTTGATCCTCAAGCTATCTCCCTATTTTCACCTTAAGTAAAAATTACCATTTTGCCCTTCTTACTCAATAAACACAATTAAGCCATCTAGACTACAAATCACACATCTAAGCACATAAAATCATACAAAAATATATTTATGCATGCAAGCAAATATGATATGCATCACAACCCCTTTACTCTAAGGTTGGTTTTAGCTGGGGTTTCACATCCTCCCCTCCTTAAAAGAATTTCGTCCCGAAATTCAGGTATACCTCTATTTCAGATCGGGATACTTACGCTTAACCCACTCTTCTGATTCCCATATGGCATCTCACGTGCCTTGATGCTCCCACTGAACTTTTACTATCGGTATCTGCTTGTTCTGGAGATTCTTGTTACTACGGTCTAATATTCTCACGGGCTTCTCCACATAGCTCAAATCGGGTTGCAACACCAACGGCTCATTATTCAGGACATGATTGGAATCGGCATTGTAGCTGTGACACATGAAACACATCATGAATTTCCATCAATCCATCTGGCAAGTCTAATTGGTATGCTACCGATCTAATCCTTTCCTTTATTGGGAACAGTCCCATATACCTTGGATTTAGCTTTCCACCCTTCGGATGCTTCAAGATTCCCCTTTTCGGCGTCAATCTCAAAAATACACTATCCCCGACTTGAAACTCCAATTCTCTCCGCCGATTGTCCGCATAGCTCTTCTGTCGGCTCTAAGCTGCCTTCAACCTCTCCCTGATCAACTTTACTTTGTCTAACATTTCCTAAACAAAAACTTCTCCGGTTCTGCTTACGTGACCATCTTTTGACCAACTCCAGTATAGTGGTACCTGACACTTGCGTCCATACAAGGCCTTATACGGTGCCATCCCAATTGAAGCTTGGTAGCTATTATTATACGATAGCTCTGCATACGGCACACACTTGATCCACGTATCCCTGAAATCCAGAACACAGGCTCTCAACATATCTTCCAATATCTGTATAACTCTTTCTGACTGCCCATCGGTTTGCGGATGCGCCGTCGTACTGAATTTCAGACTCGATCCCATTGATTCTTGAAACTTGCCCAAAAAACGAGACGTAAACCTCGGGTCTTAGTAAGACACAATACTTGAAGGCACTCCATGAAGACAGACTATTTCTCATACATAAGTTTGAGCCAACTTCTCCATGGAGTCTTTTACATTTAGCGGTATGAAATGAGCCAACTTGGTCAGTCGATCTATCACTACCCATGTGGCATCCTTCTAGGTCCTTGACATAGGGAGTCCAGTGACAAAATCCATGGTCACTTCCTCCCACTTCCACTCAAGTACTGGCAATGGTTGCAACAGTCCCGCTGACTTCTTGTGCTCTGCTTTGACTTTCTGACAGGTGAGACGGGTCGAGACATACTTGACCATATCCCGCTTCAGTCCGGACCACCAATTGGTCCTCTTTAGATCCTGGTACATCTTGACTTCCCCCGGATGAATGGCGTACTTGCTCTTGTGCGCCTCTTCCAAACTTTTGTCCTTTAGTTGATGCTCTCCAGGTACACACAATCGATCCCTAAAATGTAAAACTCCCTCTTCGTCTTGCCAGAATTTACTGCCTTGTCATTTAAGCTCCTTATCCTAGAAAAGCCGAAACTCTACGTTGCTTTGTTGAGCTTCCACGATTTCCCGTCTTAGATCCGGAACCAACTTTAGGTTGCTAACAACGATTCTCTTCTCTTGCACTTCCACCCTTCTGTCCAACACTTCCTGGACCACTTGAATTTTCTACACTCTTAGTCTGGCCATACCAACTTTTCTGCTTAGGGCGTCAGCTACAACGTTGGCCTTCCCGGGATGGTAATTGATCGGACAACGGTACTCCTCCAAAAATTTCATCCATCTTCATTGTCTCAAATTCAGATCCTTCTAAGTGAAGATGTACTTCAAACTCTTATGGTCGGTGAACACTTTATATTCAGCTCCGTACAGGTAGTGTCGCCATTTCTTTAGGGTGAACACAATGGCTGCCAGCTCCAAATCATGCGTAGGGTAGTTGACTTCATGAGGTCTCAACTTCCGAGAAGCATAAGCGATCACTTTTCGGTCTTGCATCAATACTTCTCCCAATCCTTTTTTCGAGGCATCGGTGTACAGCGCGTAAGGCTTATCTTCCTTTGGTAGGCTCAATACCGGCACTGTCATCAGTCTTTGCTTCAATTCTTGGAAACTCTTCTCACATTTCTCACTCCACATAAATGGAACATCTTTTCTCAACAGTCGGGTCATAGGCGATGCGAGCGTCGAGAACTCTTTGATGAACCTCCTGTAGTAACCAGCCAATCCTAAGAAACTTCGAATCTCGGTGATGTTCTCCGGTTGCTTCCAGTCTAACACTGCTTTAACCTTTGTTGGGTCTACCTTGATTCCCTCCTTGGTCACCACATGGCCAAGAAATGCAATACTGTCCAGCCAGAATTCACATTTGCTAAACTTGGCGAACAACTTGTGTTCCCGCAGCTTCTCCAATACGAGCTTTAGATGCTCCGCATGCTCATTCGGACTCTTGGAGTAAATCAGAATATCATCGATGAAGACCACCACAAACTTGTCCAAATAGGGTCGGAACACTCGGTGCATCAAGTCCATGAATACTGCTGGAGCATTGGTAACCCCAAACGGCATTACCACGAACTTATAATGCCCATATCTGGTGTTGAAGGCCGTCTTGGGGGATATCCTCCTCTTTTATCCACACTTGGTAGTACCCTTACCTCAGGTCCAATTTGGAGTGGCAACTGGACCCTTGCAACTGGTCAAACAGCTCGTCAATCAGTGGTAGATGTAACACCCCGCTACCTAGGCCCGCC